>JAODAL010005247.1:0-37500 GCA_025379985.1 Phyllomedusa bahiana
GACACCAAACCACCCTCAGAACTAAGGCCCTTAGATCCCAGGTAGTAGCTCGCACTTGTGTAAATTGGAAATGCGCACACACACAGTAGTAGAACCCCAATAACACCGTTTCCCACCCCACATCCAGTCCCCAACCGCTGGACGTATGACCCAAACACTAACCATGTTATAACTGACAGATGGCGGAAAGTCGCCTTAACCTAATAGGAAGCAGCTGTCGGTGCCGAGTAAACAGCACTCCGAGATCAGAATGGAAGCAACAAATATGTAGGAGAGATATCTTCGAGGAGGAACCAATATCCCACACAGTAGATTACATATGTGCTCAAGAAACCTTGAGAGTTGAGGGAGGGGGGAAGGAATTTAGGAAAGACAGAGGAAGGAAGGGCGGGGGGAGAGATGTGGAGGAAGGGAAAGAGGGGGGAGGGGTGGGAGCCCTCATATAGGAATGAAAAAGAAAGGCATCATAAATTAAACCATGGCTTTCAATGCAGTAGCACCCAAGGCAGCGCCAAGAATGAACCCATTAGAGTCCACATAGAATATTGCGAAGGGGTAGAGAAATGTGAGTCTCTAGGTGTTCACTGAGGACCACGTATTTCAGGCACTTTTTAATCTGTGGGTCATGCGGGTTTTGGGGTCATGCTGCGGTCCAGGACAGGCATAGTCAATGTCCAGTTCAACTAAAATGGTGGTTCAAAGACTCCTTTTTCAGGCACTTTTTAATATGTGGGTCATGCTGTGGTACAAGACAGGGATAGTGAATAGTCTGTCAGTTTTTTTCTGTGACTCTTGTTGCCTAATTGTCTTGCCTAAGATGTAGCACATATCCAGTTTGCTGGTGTGGATGTTAATTCCAGCTTCTCCAGCCCTGTTTGGGTATAAGAATGAAGCTGTTGTTCCTCTCCCATAGACGTTAATGGTCATCGGCGATAATCTGTTATCGACTATCGGCATGATAATTGACGATATTGACTATCGATCTGATAACGATAGCTGACACAATCGCTCATCACTACTAGTAAGTAAAGAAACTTTATTACTTTAATCTAATTAACCTTTCTTTCTTTTTTTAAATCTTCATTGCTGTTGCAACGGGATAATGGACAGTGTCACTGGCAATTTTCACCAGTGCACAATCTGCCATATGTATGCACTACTGGAGTAGAAGGTCCAGGGTGAATACCGCTGTGGCAGATGTGAGCATGTTGCTACTGTGGTAGCTTGCATTTTAGATCTAGAGGATCAAAATGCAACACGGAGGGTGATTGACAATGAAGAGAGGAGTTTGCTTCTCTTTGAGCAAACAGTTAGGGGGCTAAATGTTGAGGGTGGAGTATTGAATCAGCAGGAGGAGCCGAGTAGCTGGGTTAATGTAGTTAGGGGGAGTTCTAGGGGGTACCAGAAAAAGGAAGGCCACTTCTCCTCCTGAGATTCCTAGCCAAATTGCCAACTTGGGCGATAATGCTGGGGAATCGGTCTCAGAAATGGCATCTCTAGTGAACACTGCTCTTCCTTGCAGCCGGAAGAGCAGCTTAACTAGTAGTCGGGAGGATGGGAATACAGGTAGGAAAAGACAGTTAGTAGTTGTAGGGGATTCCATAATCGGGAAGATGGATAGAATAATTTGCTGCCAGGACCGCCTCAACTGAATGGTTTGCTGTCTCCCGGGTGCCAGGGTTTGGCATGTGGTGGACCGGGTGGATAAATTACTGAGAGGGGCTGGCGATGACCCAGCTGTCGTGGTCCATGTTGTAACCAATTACAGAATACATAGTAGGTGGAGGATCCCAAATAATTTTTAAGCACTAGGCTCAAAGCTGAAGCGAAGGACCTCCAAGGTTGTGTTCTCCGGAATACTGCCTGTGCCATGCGCTACTCAGGAAAGACAGCTGGAGCTCAGGGAGTTAAATGCATGGCTTAAGTCTTGGTGTAGGACAGAAGGGTTTGGGTTCTTAGAGTACTAGGCTGATTTTTCATTGGGGTACAATCTGTTTTCTACAATTAAATTGCACCTGAATGGAAGGTGGTCTGCTGTGCTGGGGGAGAGAATTCTAAAAGGGGTGCAGGAGTATTTAAACTAGGGATGAGGAGGGAGGACAGTATAAAAAATGAAGGGGTAGGTAGGTTAGATAGTTGTCAAGATGATAAAATCAGGTGTGGAAATTATCTTTGTTCCACTCCTTATCCAATAAAATGCCTCCTCCGAATTATATTATCATTATTGCTGCTGGCAGCCAGAGCTCGAGAAACATGACCAACACCTTCCGTTTAGGACATGAATCTGATTTAATCACAGTAAATTACATTCCAATAGAACTTTTTTAAACACATGATTTTATCACTACATGATTGGTTAATTGGCGGTCGCTAAGAGACAAGGTATAATTTGCATGTACTTATGAAGCATTAGCTGATATGACACATTCGCAAACTCTCCTCTGTATTATCTGGGGGGAGGAGGAAGGCCTTGAGTCTCCGGCTTCTAGCAGACACTGCATCTGTCTCAAGGAAAGCTGTGTGAGAGATATCTGATACTTCGATAAGGATGTATAGCAGTAAAAACAGTTTAACAAACTATCTGATGAGCTTAATAAGAATATAATGATGAAACAGACTTTTGATGTTTTTTTCCTTAAATTACCAACTTGACATAGTGAGCAGACTACATTGGGTGAAGACGTGGAGTGGTGGAGGTGCAGTAGACCAGTGGATAAGGAGATCCATGTGTTGCAAACCAGCATTGAAGATATAGGTACCCACAATGTCTCATGTAATCTCATGCCATCTACTGTGTAATAAACAATCACATGCTGTCTACTAAAGGTGTAATGTATAATCCCATGCCATCTACCGAAGGAGAGATGTTTAATCCCATGCCGTCATCTGAACGGGTAACATTTAATCCCATGCTGTCTACTGAACGGGTAATGTATGACCCCATGCCGTCTAATGAACATGTTAGAGATAATCCCAAACCGTTGACGGAGAGTGTAAAACTGGAAGGGAATTTAAAATGTCTATTCACAAATGCCAGAAGTCTAGCAACCAAAATGGGGGAACTTGAGGTGCTAGTTGTAAAGGAGCTGATTGATGTGGTTGGTATTGCTGAAACATGGCTGGACTCCTCGCATGATTGGGCTGTCAACCTTCAAGGTTTTAATCTATTTAGGAAAGACAGAGCGAACAGGAGGGGAGGAGGAGTGTGTTTGTATGTAAGGAGTGATATGAAGGCAAATGTGAAAGAGGACATGGAGGGTAAAGTAGCTAAAGATGTGGAAACATTGTGGGTGGAAATACAAGGGGAGGTTAATGCAGAAAATAATATTTTTGGCATAATCTATAGACCACCTAAAATCAATGAGGAGATAGAAGAACTTTTGAACAATCAAATGGTGCGGGCAGCACAAGCGGGTACAGTGGTAATAATGGGTGACTTTAACTAAGAAGAAAGTTTCTACATAAACATAGAAAGGGATTCTTTACTGTTAGAGCGGTGAGAATGTGGAACTCTCTGCCAGAGGAAATTGTCATCGTGAATTCACTAACAGAGTTCAAGAAGGGCTTGGATGCATTTCTGGAGCGGGATAATATAACAAGTTATAGTGACTAGGATTCTGGAGAGGGGTCGTTGATTCAGGGATTTATTCTGATTGCCAGATTGGAGTCAGGAAGGAATTTTTTCCCTAGCATGAGGACAATTGGCTTCTACCTCATGGGGGTTTTTGCCTTCCTCTGGATCAACACTTTAACACTTTAGCAACACTTTAGCAAAATGGGCTGAACTGGATGGACGTATGTCTTTTTTCAAATGGTAATATTTAGCCATCACAACGCTATTTGCACAAAAAATGGTCCTCAATTTTTAATATGATGCAATAAAGCTACAACTTTTAATTTAATCATTCTTGTGGACTGAACTGCAGACGCTGGATATTACCATTTGAAAATGTATCCTTTACTTTGGGAGCAGTGCTTCGGGGCTCCCTTATCCCTGCGACTGGTTCAACACATCTGAGTCTGGGTGAGCTGAAACATTTTTGCTCTATTTTTTGGTTATGTCTTTTTTTGGCCTGACAAACTATGAAACTATAAACTATGAAACTACCCAGGCATTAACTGGGGTCACAGTTCTGCATCAACTGAAAATAGAAGGAAGTTCCTAAATTTGTTAGAGGATAATTTTATGGGGCAATTTGTGGAGGAACCCACTAGAAGTGATGCTCTGTTGGATCTGGTAATTTCTAACAAAGCAGAACTTGTTGGAGCGGTCACTGTTTCTGAAAACCTAGGTAACAGTGACCACAATATAATTCATTTTAGTGTAAACTGGAAAAAAAGAAAAACAGCGGGAGGGCAAAAACATTTAATTTTAAAAGGGCTGATTTCGCCTTATTGAGAGACGCAATACAGGACATAGACTGGGAGCAGCTATTAGCAAATAGTGATGTAGAAGCCAAATGGGAGAGCTTTAAATATACTCTGGGGAAATTTATAGCAAAATGTATTCCTATGGGTAACAAGTATAGGCGATTAAAACTAAATCCAACATGGCTTCTACCTTCTGTTAAGAGGGCAATAAACAATAAAAAAGCGCATTTAAAAAATATGTCAGAGGGGTCAGCATTAGCCTTTGTAAATTAATAAAAACTGTAAAAAAGTGATAAAAGCAGCTAAAATTCAAAATGGAAGGCAGGTGGCCAAGGACAGCAAGACAAACCCCAAGAAATTCTTTAAGCATATAAATGCCAAAAAGCCAAAGTTGGAGCATGTAGGACCCTTAAAAACCACTGATGGGGAAATGGTCACTGGGGACCAGGAGAAGGCAGAGGTACTAAATAGGTTCTTCAGCTCAGTATATACTAACAATGAGAAAGTAGTGATGGGGGCCGGCCGAGTGCAGATGTAGTTGGTGCAAGTACTGTTAATACATCATCTGCTATAATTAATTGGCTCAGTGTAGAAAAGGTCCAAATCAAGTTAAAGGCTCCAGGCCCTGATGGTATACACACAAAAGTTCTTAAAGAGCTCAGCTCGGTTGTTGGTGTGCCTCTGTACATGATATTTAGAGATTCTCTGGTGACTGGTATAGTACCAGGAGACTGGCACAAGGCAAATGTAGTCCCCATCTTCAAAAATGGTCAAAGTCTTGACCAGGTAATTATAGACCACTAAGTTTAACATCTGTTGTGGGAAAAATATTTGAGGGGCTCATAAGGGACTATATACAAGAATATGTGGATGAATACAATATTATAAGTGATTGCAGCATGGTTTTACTAAGGACAGTAAGGGGGGCAATATAGTTATAGTTATCTTGGATCATGAAAAAAATAATAAAATGAGTATAAAAATACTTAATGACCACTCTAATTATGCTATACTTCCTGGTGACGCTACGGATAATTTCTTGAAGGAACAAGAAAACATCGTGATTGAAGGGATGGAGATGGGATCACTATCTAAAGAAGAATCACAATTCTTATTACAAAAAAAAAACCTAGAATAGCGACATTCTATGCCTTGCCCAAAATCCATAAGGGACTAGTCCCTCTGAAGGGACGCCCAATAGTGTCCGGAATTGAGTCTCTCACACAAAACATCGGGATTTACCTAGATGAAATCTTGAGGGAATTTGTGGTCACTTTGCCCTCCTACTTGAGGGATACCTCGGACTAGCTTCGAAAATTGGAAGGAATCTCGGTGGATGCCGATGTAAAATTGGCCTCGGTGGATGTAGGGCTCTCTACAGTAGTATTCCCCATTCTTATGGACTGAAGGCGGTTGAATCTTTTCTGCATACTAGAAGCAACAGGCATGCCAATCATAATACACTGGTACTCCAACTTTTGGAATTTGTACTCACCCATAATTTCTTTCTGTATGGACCCAGGGTCTACCACCAGCTCAGGGGCACAGCTATGGGGAGCCCATGTGCTCCCTCGTATGCAAAGTAGTTCCTGGGCTCTTGAGAGAAGACCCTGGAGTTCAGTGAGGCTTTGGAGATCTATACCTCATGTATTTTATTGTGGGTGAGATACATCGATGATGTTTTTATATTGTGGCAGGGCACTGAGGCTCACTTTCATTCTTTCATTGATACTCTTAACATCAATGAAATTGGTCTTAGTTTTACCTCAGAAATCCATGAGAGAGAAATATCATTTTTGGATGTTAAAATCTGGAAGGATGAAGCAGGTAACCTTCAAACAACCACCTTTAGGAAACCTACATCAACTAATAATCTACTGAGATGGGAGAGCCACCATCCACCGAGTTTAAAACGAGGTATCCCTAAGGGACAATATCTTAGGATGAGGCGTAACTGCTCAAACATTGAAGAATTCTATGCACAGTCCAATGACCTGAAGGAACGCTTTCTGGATAGGGGTTATCCTTTGCCGATTTTAAAATCGGCCTTTAAATATGCCTTGGAGAAGGATAGAACGTCCCTTCTCAACCCTAGTCCAAAAGAGACCAAGAGAAATCGATAGTGAGAGTAATTGGGACGTATGATGATTGTAGTGATGAAGTATATAAGATCTTGAGGAAATACTGGGATATATTACGAGCTGACAAGGACTTGGAAGGAGTTGTTCCATTTAGACCCTCTGTGACATATCGGAGAGGGAGGTCCCTGCAAGATAGATTAATACATAGTCACTACACCCCTCCACCCAAACCCCAGTCTTGGTTAGAACGTAGACCTATTGGTATGTACAATTGTGGTAAGTGTGTATCATGCCCCTATGTGCAAAAAAACAAGGAATTTGTGTGTCAGGTCACAGGACAAATCTTCAGGATCCGAGAATTCTTCAATTGTTACTCTAAAGGGGTAGTCTATCTCTGCACCTGTCAATGTAAAAAACAATATGTAGGAAAAACAACTAGATACATCAAAACTAGGATAGGTGAACATTTGGGGGATGTGAGACATTGCAGAGACACCCCATTGGCCCGTCATGTGTGGGAGTATCACAAGGGTGATTATACTTGTCTTTCTTTTGTTTGTATTGAAAAAATCCAGACTTCCTCTAGAAAAGGTGACATAGATAAAATCCTCCTCTGTAAGGAGACTGAATGGACGTATAGGCTAAAAACTATGCAACCGAGTGGCCTGAATGAGTTACTGTATTTTGGCTGCTTTTTGTAACATTATCTATTACTTTATATATTCAAATGAGTTCACTACAGTATATTTTTACAATTATGTACTGGGTATAGCCGTATATCTATTGTTTATGACAAAGGTGTTTTAACTGTATTTTCTATATCTATATATATCCTAAAGGTATGAAGGTTCACTTTGGTGATCGTGCCAGTGTTGGCTTATAGGGACAGGATTGTCCACCAACACATCTATTCTGATCTTTTATTATCTGATTATGATCCTCAGGTGGCGATGCTTTATGCTTCTCTCTCTATCTATTACACTCATATGTATAGATTGGATGATTTTTATACAGCAAAGTATGCATATATGTTCGGCTGTTATTTATGTTTGTATTGGCGCTGGATGTTTGCACCGTCGAGTAGCGTTTTGCTCTGAACGGTGTCTGTGCATGTACATCCGTCGCACCTCTGCAGCGATGTTATGTGGTGTTAGTGGCGGTAGACGCCTCACTTACCCACCAAAAGGGGGTGACCTGCTCTTCCCATGTGAACTATCTGGGAATGAGAGATCTCTACTTTCTCTGTGGGCCTGAATTGATCTCCGTGGAGGGGGGGGGGAGGAGACAGGAAGTGATGTTTTGGTTTGTGAGATCCAGGGGCGTTGCTAGGGTCCTAAAAAATCCGGGGCTCGGGCCCTTTGTGTTTTTCTGGGTAGGGCTGGTTTCACACGACATTTTTCACGCCTCATTGTTAACTGCTGATGTTTTTTTACAGAGAAAAAACTTGTGTTCCTGTCACTAAATTTTTTGCACATTCCACACAGATCCCGTCCATCTCCTCAGCAGTCACTGTACAGAAAAATCACCAATGACAAATTTACTTTTTCAGAATTCTCACCTTCATATGACAATACCCCTAAAACAGTCACCAAAACATACACCGATACATGGAGCAAATCTACCAACAATGATTGTTACTAAACCCTCCTTACAAAACCAAGACCCAAAACTATTACTACTTAAGGCTCAAATAATCCTGCCAGACCCCAAATGTGACTAAACCCGCTGTACACAGGCTCTGATTACATATACCACCGCCATACAGTGACAGATAGTGGGAGACACCAGTGTACACAGACGCTGGGGGACTGTATATTACCCCATACAGTGACCATATAGTGGTAGTTATAGTTGTATGTAGACTCTGCAGACATATAAGTGATTTTCCCTGCTGTTACATTTAGTAACTCACCGGAGACGTCTTTTCTGATCAGGTCGTTCACTTTCCTTTTCTATCTCCATCCGGTTCACACCTTCATGCTGATTGCTCCCGGCAATTACTCGTCCCTGAGGATTTGGACACAAATATCTTAGAATCCTCACATTTACCAGCAACTCCTTAATTATAGGTTATAGCAGTCCCTCAGTTAGGTATATAGGGCACTGAAGCAGTATATGGGGCCACAGGCAGGTATATGGGGCCACAGGCAGGGATATGGGGCACACAGGCAGTATATAGGGGGCACAGGCAGTATATAGGGGGCACTGAGGCAGTATATGGGGGCACTGAGGCAGTATATAGGGGCCACAGGCAGATATATGAGGCCAATAGGGGCACTGAAGCAGTATATGGGGCCACAGGCAGTATATGGGGGCACTGAGGCAGTATATAGGGGCCACAAGAAGGTATATAGGGGCACTGAGGCAGTATATGGGGGCACTGAGGCAGTATATAGGGGCCACAGGCAGGTATATGGGGCCAACGGCAGTATATGGGGCCACAGGCAGTATATGGGGGCACTGAGGCAGTATATAGGGGCCACAAGAAGGTATATAGGGGCACTGAGGCAGTATATAGGGGCCACAGGCAGTATATAGGGGCACTGAGGCAGTATATGGGCCACAGGCAGTATATGGGGGCACTGAGGCAGTATATAGGGGCCACAAGAAGGTATATAGGGGCACTGAGGCAGTATATGGGGGCACTGAGGCAGTATATAGGGGCCACAAGAAGGTATATAGGGGCACTGAGGCAGTATATGGGGGCACTGAGGCAGTATATGGGGGCACTGAGGCAGTATATGGGGGCCACAGGCAGTATATGGGGGCCACAGGCAGGTATATAGGGGCACAGGCAGGGATATGGGGGCCACAGGCAGGGATATGGGGGCCACAGGCAGGCGTATGGGGGCCACAGGCAGGCGTATGGGGGCCACAGGCAGGCATTATAGGGGCACAGGCAGCATATGGGGGCCACAGGCAGGGATATGGGGGCCACAGGCAGAATATGGGGGCCACAGTCAGGCATTATAGGGGCACAGGCAGCATATGGGGGCCACAGGCAGGGATTATAGGGGCCACAGGCAGGCATTATAGGGGCACAGACAGGGATATGGGGGCCACAGGCAGTATATGGGGGCCACAGGCAGGCATTATAGGGGCACAGGCAGCCATTATAGGGGCACAGGCAGGGATATGGGGGCCACAGGCAGGGATATGGGGGCCACAGGCAGGTATATGGGGCCACAGGCAGTATATAGGGGGGGCACAGGCAGGGATATGGGGGCCACAGGCAGGGATATGGGGGCCACAGACAGGGGTAGGGGGCCACAGGCAGGGATATGGGGGCCACAGGCAGGCATTATAGGGGCACTGAGGCAGGTAAACGCTTTAAAAATAACAACATTAATACTCACCTTAACTCCCCCGGCGAGAGCGCTCCTCTTCTGTCCTCTTCAGCCCGCGTTCCTCCGGCAGCTCCTCGGGCGCACGGCCTATGACGGCTGTGCGCCCGAGGACAGGCAGCGGCGTGATGACATCACGTCATCGCGACGCTGCCGGCTGAGGCGCACGGGGCCGTGGCGGACCCTCAGCGTTGTGAGGACCCGGCGGCCTCGCGGTGTAGGACCTGCGGGTCCGACACTGTCTGCGGAGCAGGGAGCGCTCGCTCTCTGCTCCGCAGAAGCCCACGGCTGTGTGTGCGTCCAGCAGATGCCCATGCCGCCAAAGCGCCAGTCGGTGCTCAGGCCCAGGGCAGAGGCCTGGAGCCCGGGAGACTCGGGGCACAGGGTGTTTTATTCGGGGCCCGAGCCCCGAATAAAACAGCCTAGCGACGCCCTTGGTGAGATCACTTCCGGTGGTGTCCACTTTAAAGATCTCCATGGGGAGCATGGATGCATGGCAGTATCGTCCACACTGAGGCATCAGACACATCATCAATCTGTATCTTATGGGATTATCTTGACGGCATTACCACCATTAAGGATATAATTGCTAAGTATCTTTTATCATTAGTCTATGTATGCTGTGATTTTAGTCTTGTTGGCTAAATGTTCTTTTGTTACCCCTGATGAACCCTATAGAATTTTTGGGGGAAACGCGTCGGGTCTTGAACAAATCACACGGGTTTTTGAATTAATGATACAACGGAACGTTGTTTTTGTTTGTGGGTCTTGAACAAATCACACAGGTTTCTGAATCAATGATGAAACAGAACGTTTTTTTTTTTTTTTTTTTTTTTCTTCTTGTTTTGTACATGTGACTAAAAAGAATGATTTTATGTGGATAGAATTGTTTCTCCTAGAGTGTCTATAGCACATATGGGAGTCCTGCTGGTTCCTTTTAGGAACTGTTTAAGGGGTCTGACCTAGGGTGCGCTCTCAATAGTTGGGGCGCTCCTGTTGGGGCGATCTACTCCGCCGAGGGGGGCAATTTTCACCCCTTGGGTCAGTACCACTATATTGGATATTTAGATTTAGAGGAACCAGCATTTCTTCCTCTCTAGGAGAACAAATTTTGGTGTTTGTTGCTGTGGGTCCTCCATTTTGGAGGGCACTCTTTTAAGGCATATCAAGTAAAAGTTATTTTTTAATTGGGTTTTTTTCTTCACTGTGAATTTTTTTTTTTTTTTTTTTTTTTTAAGGACAGAAGTTGCCAGACCAATCTGATCTGTTTTTATGAAGAGGTGAGTAGAAGTCTGGACAGCGGGGCAGCTGTAGATATTGTGTTTTTAGACTTTGCAAAGGCGTTTGACACTGTTCCTCATAAGCATTTGTTGGGTAAATTAGAATCCATTGGGTTACAAATAACAGTGTGTAATTGGATTAAAAACTGGCTATCGGATCAAACTCAGAGACTGGTGGTAAATGACTCCTACTCTAAGTGGAGAGAACTTCCCTTTCTGAGCTACTCATTGCCTCCCACTCAGCCAAGCTAGCATCGCTCTGCTCTGTACTGATGATGGGCAAACACCCCGAAACGGCTGTCTGCAGATGAGTGATGCTGGCTTGGCGAGACATCCCTTCTTGCTCTCCAAAGATCCAGTGGGTCAAAAGCAAATTGAGGATTTGTTACATCCAAAAGAGGGCGCTAGAGCTGCTCAGCTCCTTTTCCATAATGCCTTGTGATATGCAGATACTTTGTGGAGTGCAAAAAGGCAATTTAGAATCTCCACAAACCTATATAGGTGCTCTCCTTAGGGAGAGAACTTCCCTTTCTAATATAACTACTCAGATTGCACCCAAACCCATGTCAGTTCGGTCAATACCGTGGACATTAGAGGGTGGTTGATAAATAACTGGTTTAGCGTATATTTTTACAGCAGTGTGCTAAAGAATATTCATGTGATGTTATTTCTTTTTAAATTGACATTTTTTATTACAGATTTTCAATATAATATAGACCATAAGAATAAAGAAATGAAGAATAATTAAATGCATAACAGTAGTAAATAACTGTACAGAAAGATAAGTCTCAAGGTATAGTACAGGCCTCTAGAATAATATGAACAAGTTTAACAACAAGAGGCATAACATAAAAATATCTATGGTAATACTCACAAACAAAGATAAGAATTCACAGAAAAAGACATCACAGGACATAAAGACACGGACATTAACCCCTTACCGCCCGAGCCAGTTTTGGCCTTTCTGTCATAGCCCCATTTTTAAAATCTGACTTGTGTTACTTTATGCGAGAATAACTTTTTGGAACTTTTTGGCACTTTTGCCAAAGTATGAATGTTTTCTCATGACACATTGTGTTTTAAGTTAGTAAGAAATTCTGGTCCATACAGTCCTTGTTTATTTGTGAAAAATAGCAAAAACTGTGCCATTTTTAAAGTTCAAAAACTTCTACGTGTAAAACGGATAGTTATTCCACTGAAAATAGTTTATAACTAGCATCTACCATATGTCCACTGTAGGTTGGCATCCTTTTTTAAATGTTTTTTTTTTTTTACCACATTAGGGGGCTTAGAAAGTTAGTAGTAATTTTTCACATTTTCAAGAAAATTTGCAAAATAGAATTTTTTAGGGACCAGTCCAGTTCTGACGTGACTTTGAGGGGTCTGTTTGTTAGATAGATAACCCCAACTAAGAAACTAGAACCATTAAAGTATTTAAAAAGCATTTAGGAAGTTTAACGCTTTAGGTATTTCACAGAAATTAAAGCAAAGTGGAGGTTAAAGGTCAAAATTTCCCTTTTTTTTGCAGATTTTCAATTTTTATCCATTATTCACAGGAACAGAATAGATTTGACCAGGTAAATGAAACTGAACATTAATTCTCCAGATTCTGCTGTTTTCAAAGATATCCCATATGTGGCTCTGGTGCGCTATTTGGCTCATCCACAAGCCTCAGAATAAGAGAAGCACCTTCTATTCTCTGGACTCTGGGGTCCCATTTTTAATAGGATTTTCTTTAGGTACCATTTTAGGTTTGTGGACACCCTAAGGTGCTAAAATTTAATAAACACCCCATATTGAAAACTACACCCTTAAAGAATATATCAAGGAGTGTAGTGAGTATATCGACCCCACAGGTGTTTCACAATTTGTTTTAGCGTTAGTCTTTGAAAATGAAAACAATTTTTTTTTTCCAACAATTTGCAATTTTAGCTGAAAATGTTTATGTTTTACATGGAATCCTGGAAAAAAAGCGTCCCAAATTTTGTTACCCAATTTCTTCCAAGTTCGGCAATACCCGACATGTGGGTGTAAACTGCTGTTTGGGCGCATGGCAGGGCATACAAGGGAGAGAGCACTATTTGGCTTTTGGAAAGCAGATTTTGGTTGGTCCATGTTGCATTTGCAAAGCCCCCAAAGTAGCAGAATAGGTGACACCTTCCGGAAGTCAAAGCATTTTTGATTCAACACCCCTCATGGATCTCATCTAGGGGTGTATTGTGCATTTTAGGTGCACAGGTGTTCCATAGTTCTTTTAGCATTGGGCCATGAAAATGGGGGGAAAGAAATGAATTTCTGCCGTAGTTTTTTGGGCTTCATTTTTACAGCGTTTGCCATGCGGGATAAATGACAGGATAACCTTACTATGTGGGTTGGTACAATTACAATGATATACATTTTATACAGTTTTGTATGTTACTTTTACACAATAGAAATGTGTTTGTAACATTTTTTATGTTGTCATAGTTTGACAGCAGTAACTTTTTTATTTTTCTGTATATAGAGCTGATTATGGGCTTGTTTTTTGTGGGATGAGTTGATGTTTTTTTTTGGGTCCTTATGGGGTAATTTTAGAAGTTTGACATTTTTATTAAGGTTTTTGTGAGGCATTTTGAACAAAATAAAACAATCCTGGTAGTGTTTTTTATGTTTTTACAGCGGTCACCGTGCAGTATAAATGACATGTTAGCTTGACTCAGCAGCTTGATACAATTACAGTGATACTTAATATGTATTTTTTTATCTTTTACTGCTTACACACAATAAAAACACTTTTATTAAAAAAGGAAAACACGTTTTTGCATCGCCATAGTCTGAGAGCCATACGTTTTTTACTTTTCTGGTATGGAGCTTGTTTGATCTTGTTTTTGCGGCTTTTGCGCGCCGACACCCCGGGATGCTTTGCGTTGATACTGGACAATCCAGGCAGGGGGCCTCATCCCCCGCCTGCAGCTTCGTTATTGCGACTAGACGGGTCAGATAGTAAAGGGGTTGATCCCCGCGCTGGAGTGATGCAGCATGATGCCAGCGGTTAATATACTGTGGTCCCCCCGCAATCTTGTGAGTTTGCTTGGGGCTTGCCAAAATCCCCATGACGTACCCATTCATAAAGTTGTGGGAACCCCTACCCGACCTTGACTATGGGTAGCCCAAATGTGGGGAAAGGGGGTTAAACATGAGGGAGGGATGGGGGGGGTTGCTGGCTCCTTAGAAAGGCTCAGAGTGGATTGATAATCCAGAATGTATCCAGTATAATCCAGATGGACCAGGTTTTATTAAACAAGTCTGTTGTTTTGGGGGGTTTAGTATTCCATCCTAGAATTTTTTAATTCTTTGGGAAAATCAGAGTCCAGGAAACCCCTTTTGGGCATCTAAACTCGGGAAGAGGGCCGCCCTGCCGATTGTTTCACTTTTTCCCCAAAATAGGCAGCTATAAAAAATTGAACTAAGGTTATTTTAAAATTTAGGAAGGGTTTTTCATGGTCCCCCTGAGTAGATAGGTAAGGGATCCAGCGGGGTCATTGTGTCAGAATCTTGCCTTTCAAATTTACCCGCAAAACCCAAAATGGTTGCAAAAAAAAGGGACCCAAAAATTATAAGGTATAATAAGCCCACACAACCACCAACCCCCTAAAAGGTAGTAGGGAATGGGAATTTCCTTTGTGAATTAAGTCTAAATGTTTTTACCAAAAAAAATAGGATTTTATATAGGTTTTCCTTGGGGTGATACGTAGAGGATCTAAATCCCCCCTCCAAATCGCCTGCCAAGTAGGGTAGGAAATGGACCTACTGAGGTAGAGCTCCCACCTTGTCATATACTTATGGACTGGGTTCTCGTTAAGAAGGGGTTCAGATAGCATGGTCTAGATTGTGGAGTTGAGCCCTTTAGTCCAGGTTCCCGTTCTACAAAGGCATTCAGAAGGAGGGGGAAGAGACAAAGTGTTGGTGCCATAGAGCAAAAAGGAAAAAGACGTTTGAAATTTGGAATCTAGAGCTTGGAGGGGTCATAGTCCCTCTGAAAGGGGTTTTTAAAAGGGGATCAATTCCATTTTGGGCCCCGTTGTAATATCCACAAAATGAAATAGATCCTGCCCCAGCCATGGCCCCAGCAAAATACCAGAGGAAATGGGCAAAAGGGGTTTTTACAGACAATTAAAGTCATAGGGGACACCCGAGGGGCAAACAGAATTTTTGTCCTGCAGAGGTTCCAAATTTGTACTGCAAATTTCATAGGGCCCGATAGATTCATCCCAGCCAGAAGGGTACGTGAGTGACAGAGGTAGGCTTTCGGATGTGTGGGTGCCATCCATAGCTTCTCCACCTTCATCCACTTTGTGTAGGATCTCAAAGCTGACCAGGCTGGTATACGACGGAAATGGGTGCCCCTATAGTAATAGAGGAAATTGGAAACCGCCAATCTTCCCCTTTGTTGCATCACAAAATGTCCTGGACACCCGAAACCTACCCTGGGCCCATATAAATCGGAGTGCAGCAGCTTGGAGGGACCTCAACTTACTAATAGGTACTGCCACAGGGGAAGGGGTTTCAAAAGCAGAGGTTTCGCAGAAAAAAACATTTTAACCGTATTTTTGGCCAAAAAAAAGGAGATGGGGAGGGGTGCCCCTTCGAAGTGTATTTTCAAAATTTCCTTTTAAGGTGGGGGAAAAAAATTTGGCCTGATAGAGGGGGCCCAAATATTTAAGGAATGAGTTGTCACTTGTATAGAAAATTTCTTTAAGGGAAGGAGAGTAAAGGGGGGAGAAAATGGGAGGGTTTTTCCTTTAGAACTGTTTATTTTTGTATCCTGAGAGCCTGCTAAAGAGCATGAAGGACAGGGAGAGTAATATGTAGGTCCGTTAACGTTAGCGAGATATCGGAAAAGCTTGAACTCCTTATCTCTAACCATGACCCCTCTGATGTCTGGACTGTTCCTGACTGCTGCTGCAAGGAGTTCAATACAAAGGGCAAATAAGAGTAGGGATAATGGACACCCCTGCCTCATGCCATTTCTAATTTGGAAGGGGTCAGAAGTATAATACCTTTATGGCAGTCAAGAAGGAACCACTAAATCCAAATTTTACAAGCATCTCAAACAGGAAAGGCCACTCCAAACTATCAAAGGCTTTTTCGGCATCTAAACTCAGGCGGAGGGCCTGTCTTGCACGAGAATTCAAGACCTCAACGAGGTCAATGGACCTCCTTGTATTAACCCCTCCCTGTTGTAAGGGGATAAATCCAACCTGATTCTCATTGACCAGCTTGAGAAACCAAACATTTAGTCTGTTGGCTAAGATTTTGGCTAAGATTTTTAAGTCAGAGTTTAGGAGTGCTACAGGCCTATACTTAGGCCTATATCTTCTTTCCTCTCTTATGAATAAGGGTAAGGTGTGAGTGGGACATAAGACCTGGAATTCAAGGAGTTGAAGAAATGAAGCATATGGGGAGCTAGGACTTCTGAGTAAACTTTGAAGTAGAGATAAGAGAGGCCATCTGGGCCCTTTCCAGATGGAAGGTCCTTTAAGACCTAAAGCAATTCCTTCATTTCAATGGGGGCATTAAGAGAGGAGGATGACTTAGAAGGGAGCTTAGGTAGGGGACAGGCTTGAAGGAAATCTCATATAAGATTCTGTGCCTCATCACTATTCTGAGGGAGGTCTGACGACAAGGAGTAAAGCTTTGAAAAATAAACAGAGAAGATTTTAGCAATAAATTTAGGGTCATAGTGAAGGGTACCGTCTCTGTCATGCAGGGCTAGTGGCATAGATCTTAGACATTTCTCTTTAAGTTGTTTAGCCAAAATCGTGTAGGCTTTATTACCATATTCATTGTTTGGAGTAAAGAAGGGGTTTCTCCACACTACAAATGGCGATGTCTTGTAGGTTATTTCTAGCCTCAATTATACCCCTCAGGGTGGGAATGTTTGGGTGCTGGGACATTTGCCTCTCTAATGTTTTAAGGGGTCTCTTCAAGGAAAACTTTTGGGGAGTAAGAACAGCATAAATGGTGGCAATTACCAGAAAAGAGAAAGGGGCTACAAGTAAACCTAAATCTGATCAGGATATAGGTACCTCTGAGGAAGAAACACATGAATGTGACAATGAATCTCCCCAAATTAAAATTAATTACAAAAAATTTGCCAGTGAAGTAGCTAAGAAAATACTGCCTATATTACTAGAAACGCTCTCAAGACAAGTACTGGCTACGATACACCATTTGCAAGCGGAAGTTAGCAAATAGGGAGAACTCCAAGAAGAATTAGAGCAAAGACTATCCATCACAGAGCATGAAATTACTGATTTGCACACACGAATAAACGACCTCATGGAAACTGTTACCAGCAAGTTGGAAGATTTGGAGAATCGCTCATGAAGAAATAACTTGCATATCATAGGGCTTCAAGAAAAAATCCCTGCAGGTCAATTGAAGAATGTATGTGACAAAGAATTGGCAGCCGCTTTGAATGTGGATGTGGTCTGCAAAGTAGCAAGAGCCCATAGAGTTGGTCCGGATAAGGCATCCAGAAGGAAGGGCACAGATTGGCGTGCTAATTTGCCTAGACAATTCATTTCCAAATTCTTGGACTATAATGATAAATAGAATATTCATTGCAGTGTCCAAAAAATGACAAAAGCCTATGAAATATGAAGGATCACATAAACTTATTTTCAATGATCTCACTAAGTTCCCATAAAAGGGAAGCCTTCAACAAGTTGAACTATGCTAGAGACGGGCTCCCTAAATGGGGAGGGTGCGCGTTTTTTGGGGGGAAAAATGGCCGGGGAGTTGGAGGAAATATTTAGACTAGGCACTGGGGGGAGGGCAATACAAAAAAAGCATGCAAGATGTAAAGATAGAAACGGGAAATTTAGAAAAAAAAAGGGGGAGAAAGGGATAAAAATTGAAAAACTCAAAATTTCATCTGACAATGCCGGGATCTGACCAACAAAATAAATTAACTAAATTAATTAATTGCTAAAGAAAAATATATAGTGGGATAACGGACATATGGCTGACAAAGAAAAGACGGGACTTAACTTCGGGGTTAGTCTATTTGAAGCGATCATAAGCCCGGGAAGGAGGGAGGTGTATTTCTATGAAAAAACCTGCTGAAGACAACCAAAGGGGAATATTAATCAGGAAAAAAAAGTGGAATCATTATGGGAAAAAAAAAAACATGGGGGGAACAACAAAAAAATTAATCCTAACAGGGGCTGCTATGGCAAAACCCATGGAAGATGATGAGGCGGCTAATCAGAATGAGGTTGTTATTATAGAAGACTTTAACTACCCAGACATAAATTGGGAAACTAAAACCTGAAGCTCTCATAAAGGAAACAGATTTTTGTCAGTAACTAAAGATAATTACCTTTTCCCAAAAGGGCAGGGAACCCACGAGGAAAGGCCCCTTTTAGACTTAATATTTACTAATAAACCTGACACCTAGAAAAAGTGACCAAATAAAAATTTCCATTTAATCCTTCAAAAAAGGTTTTTTGTTTAGGACCATAAAAAAACTGATTTTTAGGAAGGTAATTTTATTCTCTTAGAAGGGCCCCCAAAACCCTATTTATGGGAGAATTTTTTTTAAAAATAGCAGAAAAATAATAAATAGGATATTTTTAAAAAAAATCTTTGGTGCCCACGCAAAGGTCATTCCCATGGGGAATAAAGTAATAAGAAAATAGGGAAAAACCAAAGTGGATCACCAGAAAATAAAAGGGCAAAAATAAAAAAAATAAAGCTTTTTAAACTACTAAATCGGAGGGGATGAAGACACAAAATCTAGAGGAAAAAAAAAAAAATATTAAAAAAAAGAGAAAGGCAGCAAACCTGGGGACAAAAGACTTAATTCTATAGAAAGTAAAAGTAACTCCAAAAAATTTTTTAATTATATAAATAGTAAAAAGATTAAAAAAGAAAATGTTGGCTCTTTAAAAAGTATTGAGGGAGAGACTGGTAGTAGGCGATGAGAAAAATTGCAAACCTGATTAAGTAATTTTTCTCCACTGTATTTACCGAGGAGAGATGACCTTTCGTTTGATAGAGCAAGGATGATGTAAATTCCCAACTTAAATGTTTTCTTGTCTAACCCAGGAAGAAGAGCAGCTCCATCTAAGAAAGATTAAAAATAAAAAATCCCCAGTCCTGATGGCATACACCCACATTTCCTAAAGAGGATTAAGTAATAGATAGGCCCCTATTCTTAATAATTTATTTACTGTCCTAATAACGGGGTATGTCCCAAAGGATTGGCCGCATTAGCAAATTTGTGCCAATATTCAAAAAGGGGTCAAAAGAGTTGTCCTGAGACTATAGGCCTAGAGCTTAACCTCTGTTTTGTTGGTAAAATGTTTGAGGTTTTTTCTAAGAGATGCTATACTGAACTGAAAATAAATGTATAACGCCATTCCAGCATGCATTTATGAAGGATCGGTCTTGTCAAACATATCTCATCAGCTTCTATGAGTTTTCTGCTTGTACTGTAAAGAAAGATAGATAAAGAAAGATAAGATCATAACCAAGTCATAACCTGAGGAAGCAGAGCAGGCGTCTCTGTGAAACGCGTTTGATAATAGTGTCTAAAACATTTAACACGTCAGGTACCAAGTGTCTTTCATTTAGCTATTCACTTATTAAAATTTGCTGCCTTGAGCACTTTCCAGTGACTTGCTACAAATTTGTTTAATTCAACAATCAAGTCTTCATGAGGAAGTGTAGTTCTAGACTTGATCATTGTGAGGCATTGGATGTCATATATCTAGATTTTCTGAAACATTTGATACTGGTCCCATAAAAAAGGTTGGTAAGTAAAATGAGAATTCGCTAGGACTTGCGAAAATGGTGTGCAAGAAGGAATCAACTGGCTGCGTGATAGAAAACAAAGGGTTGTAAATTAACGGACTACTCAGACAGGATCCCAGTTTTACTAGTTGGCTAACCAAGGGGTCCCATAAATTGGGCCTATTCCCTTTAATTTTTCATTTATGATCTTACAACATTGGATTGCATAGTAAGAATATCGATCTTTGCAGATGAAAACTAAGAAACTGTACATAATCAACAGCGATAGAGAATAATGGTGTTATATACAAAGGGATCTGGATAAGTTGGAGCCTGGCAAGAAAATGGCAAGATGAGTTTAAAACACAGATAAATGCAATTTATGCACAAGGGGAGGACAAATCCATTTACATAGAATACTTTAAATGGAAAAACATCTTGGTAAAAGTGCCAATGAGAAGGACTTGGGTAATCCTGGTGGAACAGTAAACTTTAAATTGTTCAGCCAGTGTCAACGCAGCACTCCAAGGCTAATAGGATCCATGGGTGTATTAAAGGGGCATAGATGCAACATGATGGAGACATTAATTCTCCCACTATACAATACCACACTGGTTAGACCACACATGGAATATCGTGTACAGTTTTGGGCACCAATTCACTGGAAAACATTGTAGAGCTTAACAGTTACAAAGGCGTGCAAAAAAAATAATAAAAGGACTGGTGGAGTGCAATATTCAAAAGATTAGCAGGTTAGGGTTATTATTAGTAAGAGAAAAGTACCAGCTGAGGGGGACATAAAAATATGTTAAATTATATTAAGGTCAAGTGCAGAGATCTCTCACAGATTATTTATACCAAGGATTGAATTAAGAACAAGGGGTGCGCTTCCTCTATGTCTTGAAGAAAAAATTTCTCCATAACATAGAAAGGGATTCTATCCTGTTAGAGCTGTGAATCTGTGGAACTCTGCCAAGAGTGAAATTGTCATGGAGTGAATTCAATGAACTAATTCATAATAATATAACAAGTTAATTATGAGAGCGATTGGCGTCAACTAACGTCATCGATCGCTAGTCCGATATCGTCAATTATCATTTCTGAGATCCAATATAGGATTATCGCTGATGAGCTCATTTAAAGTCTATGTAGAGAAAAACACTTTATTCTTACACCAAACAGGGGTGGAAAAGCTGGAAAATAACATCCACAAACAGTAAAATTGATACTGCTACATCTTAGGCAAGCACAATAAGGCGAACAAGTAGTCACATAAAAAAGCTCACAGACATTCACTATCCCTGTCTTGTCCACAGCATTAACCCTTAAACCGCAAGACCCACAAATTAAAAAGTGGCAGAAAGGCAGTATTATTTGAAACAACATTTTACTTTAACTGGACACATACGTAACCCTTGACTCTCGGAGACGCAGCATGACCCTTAAACCGTCTGAGACCCACAGATTAAAAAGTACGGAAAAAGAGTCCTGTACAATTCAACCACCATTTTTTAGATGAATCCCACCACGTCTTTGTTTCTCTCATTTTTTAATAGTATGAAAGTGGGTTTTTGTCTCACTAACACAGGGATTGCTAGCTCTGTTAAAGAACTTGCAAAAACAATCATTTTGCAGTATGTGTCCGATAACAGTGTCCTCCAATTCCGGTTTTTTGAGCCACACTATGACAATTGGTGAGAACACATGTCTGTTTTAAAACCAAATTTTTTGAATAGGACCTGTATATAATATCTGCATTTCACAAGCAACATGCCCCAAAAATTCAAAAACATGACCCTTGAGCCACACTTGACAATGTGAAGAACAAATTACTGTTAGTAAACCAAACAATCAATTAGAATAGACCTATATGATCATAGCTGCATTACACAGCAACATGCCCCCAAAAATACAAAATATACCTTGCGCCACTCTTGACAATTGTGAAGAAAACAAATGTCTGTTAGAACCACATTTTTTATATTAGACCAGTAATTATTATATTTCTGCAATTTCACAGGAGCATGACCCAAAAAAATAAATACAAAATTGACTTCTCAGCACTGTTAAAAATTTGTTGAGGGAGAAATGCCACTAAGAACCACATAACTGTTCCAAAAGCCATTATTATAGCTGAACACACAGCAGAAATAAAACACCCTATGTGAATGTCACACACCTAATATCATCTGGCTTGCAGTCCTTCCGCACGATCCCCTTCTCCAGCAGCAGAAAGTCAACATATGCACTTCCAAAGAAATAGGACAGCGAGAATAGAAGCAGCCAAAATGTATTTAAGATAAAAAAATAGAAAATAATCTAAATTGCAGACTGAAAAAACATTATAGAGCATCAAGCACAAGGAGGGACAAAAAATGGCTATCCTTAAAAGAAACACTAACGTGCTAATATCAGCACGAGCCCTGCCACGTCGTGCAGCACGACTGCAACGACTACGGGCACGGACGTGCCAGAAACGCGTTAGTGTTTCTTTAAGGATGCAATTTTGTCCCTGCCTTGTGCTTATGCACTATAAATGATTTTATAGTCAGCATTTAAATAAATGTTCTATTTTATATCTTAAATACATTTTATGGGCTTCTTCCTATTCTCCGCATCCTAAATCTTTGGACGAGCATATTTATCCCTCGAGCGAGCACCATGACCACCAAAACCCTTGACAATGCGAAAAATTCTAAAGATAAAGGAGTAAATGGGAATACGGTTTTTTTTTATGAAAACTTGGTGTCGTTTACAGTCATGCCTCACCGCAAAACCAGCAAAAGACCTTTTGTGGAACGAGAATATAAAAATTGCAGTAAGAAATGAACATTTTTCAAAGAAAGAAGTTTCAAGAGGACCACTTCTTTTTGAAGAGAATGTGAAGTAAGACCGGCAACTAATCGGTGACCTCGCAATTGGGGCCACAAGATCATCAGAGATCCATGCCTGGATTCATCTTGATGAAAGTCAAACGATCCACTGTGGAAAGCCGGATTTATCTGTGGAAAGCCGATGTCGTTTGTCTGTAATGACTCCCTCCAGCTGTGGCTGAAGGTCTGCTCAGATATGATGCAAGCTGCTGGGCAGACAACAACCTCTAAGGTGAGGGCGAAGGCGAGCTCTGGCCATTCACCATTTTGGAAACCCAGAAGTCGATTAGGGATCCGGAACACATCAATAAGACATCGGTGTTGGACGCAGAAAATTCGTACGACATGATCTTACGGAAGAGCCGGTCTCTGTGTTTGTAAAGTTGCCCTGTATTACATGCGATGGTGGGAGATGAAAAAAAAGATTGCCAGAGTCACAACCCATTAGGCTTCTGCCACAAAGCATGCTGCTGCCTGCGCTATGGCTACTTGGCACACTACTGCTATCACAACGTTGCGGACGTTGTTCCAACGTTAATTGAAAACGAGAACAGACGCAACAGATGTTCCAGATTGATCAATCAGCACGGTCTCCAATCCATCAATTTACTATTTGGGTGGGAGGAAGTAAAGGATGAGTTTTGGCTATTTTAACCGTGGGATCGAGGAGTTGCCACCCCAGTAACTGTTGTTCATTTTGATGGCCTTAATGCGAGGATCAATGTTATAGGAAATGGAGCATCCAAGGCACTCAGTGTGAGAGTGGAGCCTTGATTTCCCCAAGCCTCTGGGTCGAGGGGCACTAGCAGAACTGATCTTCCTCATCTTCCTCCTCCGCCTCAAATTCGTGCCGAACCTCTTCAAGGCAGACTTCGGTAACGTCTGTGGTCCAGTAATACCACATCCTCCCCTCCTCTTCCTCCTCTTCCTTGGCACAGCTTCAACACAAGCCCTGACATTGCTCCAATTATGCTACCCTTAGAGCTGAGGCGGCGCCTTGCATCTAGCCTGACCCCGACTCACTGCCTAATGAAAGACCGATAAATTGGAAACTGTCCGGGCCCTTATGGATTCGCCGGAGAGAAAAAGGCTCCGTGTCCGCATCTTGTGTCCGTCACCTCCTCCGAAGCTGTATGGACCGATTTATCAGGAGTGTCCAACGATCGTTTCCAGAACAAAGGATCGACCACAAAGTTCATGCTGACAAGGGCAATATCCCACGTGACCATTTTGGAGGCTTTCTACAAACTCGGCAAGGATGGAGCAAGAGCTCTTTCACCATGCCTCCACACTCGGTTGCCTCAACACGCCCTAGGTCTGCACTGTGCTTGCAGGCCATGTAGTCACTTCGTACTGCGTAATGCATTGCGCTAAATGCCACAATCGCTGAGCATGTGGAGGGTGTAATTCCAGCGTGTTGCCACCGCATCAACATGAGACCGGTTGATGGGAGGCTGAGTATGATCTGCATACGACAGCAAGGCATGACGAATCAGGGTGCGAACAGCATAAGTGTGAGCTCATGACCGCGATCCTCCTCAGCAGGCAGTCCAGACCCCCGGGCAGCGCATTAGAATTTCTGACGACAAGGTTCATGGACATTGTGCCAGGCAAGGGGATGTGCTCCAGCCTACCGATCTTATAAGGCACCAGCAGATTTTGACCGATATCGCACACTGACCACACGGCCACCTTGCCTTGCCCACAAGGTCTTGTCACCCATCCAGTGGCTCGGTCTCGTTTGTCGAAGAGCCGTCCACAGCTCCTGACCTGTGTGTTGAACAGTCTCCAAGACAGATTAATTTCAACATGGCCTGGAGTTCTCTGGCACGTTAGATTTTCCCACCCAGAGGACCTAGGTGGAAAGAACCCTGCACCATCCTGCGG
Source organism: Phyllomedusa bahiana (assembly GCA_025379985.1). Taxonomy (NCBI): domain Eukaryota; kingdom Metazoa; phylum Chordata; class Amphibia; order Anura; family Hylidae; genus Phyllomedusa; species Phyllomedusa bahiana. The sequence goes on from JAODAL010005247.1 coordinate 24,618, forward strand.
TTTTGAAGATCGTTGTGCCGAGCTAAGAGCCACCGACACCACCAGAGACATCCACCCTAGCTCACCCAGTTGGCTGTCACAGAGATATAGCGGCCTTGTCCGTGCTTACAGTCCAATGTATCGTGGTCAGATGGACTATGCCGGACTACAGATACAACAACGCACAGTTGAAATTTTAGATACACGAGGCTGGCCCAGGGCAGGACAGCTTTTCTGGAAATAGAAAATGCCTGCTCAGCATCGATTGGGGGCCGGCAAGGCCATGACGTGGCTAACCCATCTGTGTCCCACCAGACGGAAAGGCGAACATTTCCCAAGGCCAAAAGTTCAGCACTGTCTACATTCAGGATTTTGGCTTTGGGATGTTTGTGTTAATGGGGAAGTGTTTCTTCTGCTCTTCTCCCAAACCTGGTAGAAGACAGAAGCGGCATCTAGACTTGGCCGCTGTACACACCGGTGCAGGTCGTCAAAATGTGGGATATGAGAAGGGGTATGGATTGGTCTCTGGTGGTGCTTGGGTGTACTCCGGGCGATGTGAGGTTGAATGAGCGAGGCCTGATCCTTGATCATGACTCTGTAGAGACATGGGCAGCTAGACGCTTGGTGGTGGCCGGAGGATGTGAGACATAGGAGCGTGACAGTGGTTGGAAGCCCAGGCATCGTGTGTGCCTTTTTTGGCCAATGTGTCCCTTCTATAATCAGACTGCATCAGCAAACGCTGCAGTTTGACTAGACATGGTGGTGAGGTTATAAAAAACAGCTAAGAATCTTGCCTCTACTGATACGTTTACCGGCAAGGCGGCAAAATGACATCGCTGGGTGAATCACAGTGGCTGATCGAAAATGGCCCAGGTCTTGAGAGGTCCTGGACCTTTTCGACGGCGATAAGCGAGGAGCGGTGTTTCCACTGATCGTGGCTGGCGGAATAATCTCAGCGGACTTGTGCGACCACCAGGGGTGTCGCTAGGTAGTTTTGTTCGGGGCACAAGCCCCGGACAAAATTCCCTGTGCCCTGAATCTCAGAACGTTCAGTTCCAAGTCATTACTGTGACCTGTAGAGCCACGAAGCTAATCCACTGGATGTTCGTTCCCCTGGACGCACATACAATGTCAGAGCAGCAGCAGCAATGTGCTTGCAGGGAGGGGGATGGCGACTGCCCGGGATTATGGAGCTTAGGAGTAGGAGGGGCGCCCGCTGCCTCACACGACAGTGAGTGAGTCAGTAAGCAGTGCGCTGTCCGGCCAGTGAGAGCACCGCCACGTGCCTGTGCTATTATCTCGCGCGGGGCCAAACCAGCAAGAAGACACAAGTGAGTGAGGAGGCTCAATGCAGAACAATACTAAGTTGTGACAATAGAGGGTGAGAAAAAATAAAGTTTCCTGAATGGAACATACTGAATGTGTATGCGATTTGTGTATGTAAATGTCATGTAATGTATTTATGTGTATACATGTGATGGATTTATGTATGTGTTTGATAATGTCCCTGTGGTGTATGTATATATGTGTAACGGTGTGTGTATTGAGTGGGGTGTATTGTATGCATTGTATGTATGTATGTTTTCCTATATATTCTGCTGCATGTATGTATGTAAAATGGTGTATGTACTGTAAAATATTGTAAGTATATTTGTGTATACACACACATATCCACAATATCACCTCATTCACATCACTAAACATAATCCCAGGCCTGTTTGTCCTTAGCTATGTTCAACAACGGTGGTATTGTGGAATGTACATATTGCCGCAGGTCCCATAGACATGCATTGACATGTCACTCTTTATCTCCCTATGCATACAATACGATCGTATTGTACGCATGGTTGGGTAGAACATGTAATCGATAGCTATGGATTACCGCAATTACGCATGTGAAGCATACCCATAAGACTGAAAACTACAGACCTTAAGGATGATATTATATTTGAATCTATTTTTTTTACCTGAATTGTACAGGGTTATGTAGTGGATTTAGCTGCTGCCAGCCAGACTAAGCTATTTCCCGACTCCCACTGCGTAAATTGCGGGGGCGCATTTAGTGGTGTATTTGCGATTCAATACCCCAACATGCAGTGCCGCAATTAATGTAATTCATAGTTCCACAGATCGCTGATGAAATACATCCACCTCTCTCCCTAGCGTACGATACACATATATTGTACACCGGGAAGAGAAAGTGACAGGTTCACTCTTCCCGTGCACTGATAGTTGGAGGTGAATGGACCGTGCCCTCCAAGAGCCTGGAAATACCCAGACAGCATGTAATCATCCAAAACACGATTGGCGTACTGCCCTAAGTGTATGTCACACAGCGCATGGTTGACATACGACCTGTGCTGGCAGCACTAAACGGGTGGGGGTTGGGGGGCGGGTTGGGTGGTGGGGGGGGGAGGGGGGGGACTGGCTCGGGGGGTCGGGGGAACTGATTGGGGGTCGTGGCAGGTGAGGGCGTGTAAATGCACCCATCCATTATCACTTTTTCCCCTGAAAGAAGCGCTGTCACTTATTTTTTAACAGCCGGATCTGTATGCCAGGGAAAACAGGTAATCTAGCCCTCAACACTATGATTTATATCCTATATTTGTGGGCGCACATTTGGGCACATTACAGCACAGATTATGCCCCACAATGGGGCATAACGTGAGCACTTCAATACACCCAAAGTACGGGCTGACATATGGTAAATAAAACCCCACTGAGAATTCGATTACCTTTCTTGGAGAAAAAATAGTGAAGCTTAAAGGGGAACCGCTGGCCCAGTTTTTCTCTGTAAAAACACATGCCGCGTAAAAACGCTGTGTGAACCCCCCCCCTTGAGCAAAACTTAACACAGGGCCCCGGAAAACCCCGGATTTTTTGGGAAACCCTACAATGCCCCGGGTGACCGCCCTCTCCCTTTTTGGGGCGGGAGCCTACTGACACAAACCCCATCGTCTTCCTCCTCTCCAGTGAATGAAGCCTCGCAAGAAAATTTTCTGCTGAAAAAGGCCCACTTTGGATCCGCAAGTCGTCATTATCACATAAAAAACAGGTGATTTCTCCCCTGACTTTCTGCACCGGACGCGGCTCAAGAAACGGGCACTGAAAGGGGCTTGCCCACCGCCCGGGATTTTTGGCCGATTGACCGCTTCCTTTTTCCCTCTGATGGCATCAGAAATTGGGCTCAGAGCAGAAAAAATCACCTTTTTTTTGGCCCTTGACCCTTTTAACTCCTTCGACCCCAACCGCATTTTGCCATAAAAGGGGTTTTTCAGAAAAGGGAAAACCACAGTGGGGGTACACAGGTTGACTTTGGGGCTGCCTTCACTTCAGTTGGAGGGATGCTGACGATCATGATGACACATTGTGGCGTTGACTGGGGGGCGAGAGGGTAAACTGCTGGATGTAGGTTGCATTAAACCACTGAAGAACAATTCGATGCTGTTCGTTACTGAGATTCACGGGCCCTGACCTGCGATGACAGGCCTGACGGCCCGCAACCAAAAAAAAAACGATCTGCTGTTTCTGTTGTTGCAACACTGAAGGAGCACCTCTCCATACCTCTACCTCCAATTCCTACACCCCCTTTGCTCCTTACCACCTGTATTAGCTACTTTTTTTAAAAAGATAAAAATTTTAAGAAGGATGGAAGAGTTTTTTTCGATTAAAAGACGGCAAAACACAGCTATTTTAAAAACCCTCTAATTTCCTACACCAACAATTAGAAACGAATTGTTTCAGCAAATACCTGTGAAATGCGGGCGTGGGAAAAAAACCGGGAAGACAAAATCAACAGAGTTTTTTTCCTTCATCCCAGGGGTTTTCAACTGCCCAAGACTAGGAATTTATATTATCACAAATATCATACAAGTGCGCATTTGCCCAAACTGAATTCACTGAGCGTAATAAAAATATTTAAAGTTACAAAAGGGTGAGAAATTTGTTTTTTAAAAAAAAAAAATAGGGCCCCCCCACTGCAATACACTATTTAAAAAGTTTAAGGATAACAAACGGGGGGTTTTTGCACCAATGAAATAAACCAACATAAAACAAAATTTCTGTATCCAAATTTTAAATACAAGTGGCATTTGAAAAAAAAACTGGGCGAACCAAAGTGCAATACAGCTTTTAAATGTTTACGGATAATAAAAGGTGGGTTTTTCACCAAGAAATACAACAGCAGTTACCCCACAAAATTTCTGTATTCAATTTAAATACAAAGTGGGTTTTTGAACAAAAAAGGGGGTCGCCCAAAAGGGAAAAACAACTATTCACAATAAACGGATAATAAAAGGGGGGGTTTTTTGCACCATGAAATCCCCCTGCAAATTACTAGCAAATTTTTGTATCCTAATAAAGTAGGGGGTGGGCTTTGAACAAACAGGGCTGCCCAAAGTGAAAAACACATAAAAATTTATACGGAAAAAAAGGGGGGTTTGCCAATGAAATACAACACAGTTACAAAAATTCTGTTCCTAATGTAAGTAAAAGGGGTTTTTTAACAAAAACTGGGCTGCACAAAATAAAAGGTACTATTTCACCTCAGGTCGAGGGTGCTGGCCAAAAACTGGTAAAAAAAAAAAATAATTTCAATGCAGGTTCAAAGCAAGCTGGGCTGACAATATACACCCCCTTTCAAACCTATGCCTGTGTTCGCCCACCCCCCACTCTCCCTCGGCTTTTACAGCCAGATGCTTTTTTAAAAAAATCTCTGTCAACAACAAAATGAAATTCTCTAATCTACCTAGTTCTAAGTTCACAGCTAAAAGCATAGTTGTCTGAAAGAAAAAAGAAACGTGTTTTCTGAGCTGAGCTGTATTTAAGGGGTCTACACACGTCCCCGCTCTAAGAGAGACACTGAAACACTGATAAGAACAGGGAAACGCTGTTCTATCCAAAAACGAGGGCATGTGATTTTCCACCCAAAGACAACCCAAAACATCACGTTAAGGTCGCACCACACTCACCCGCCTATGCCTAACGATTTGCTGCCGCCAAAATGACAGGAAGCCGAAAATGGCGCATAGTAATAAATTATGCGCAGATTTTCACCTAAAATATTGCTGACGAAATTTTCCGATCAACCTAAAAACCATGCCGATTTCACCTTTGTCGATTATAATCGCTCATCCCAGTTAAAATGACTAGGATTCTAGAGTTGGGTCGTTGATCCAGGGATTATTCCGATTGCCAGATTGGAGACGGGAAGGAATTTTTTCCTAAAATGAGAACAATTGGCTCCTGCCTCATTGGGTTTTTTTGCCGTCCTCTGGATCAACACTTTAGCACAACAGGCTGAACTGGATGGACGTCTTGTCTTTTTTCGGCCTTAGAAACTCTGTAACTATGAAAGTTATGTTCCTCGTTGTATGCTAAAAAGATAAAATTCCAGCTACAATACCCCGCCACTTAAGGTCACCCCCTAAAAGGCTCAAATAAAATTTTCAGAACTTTTGCACGGGCCGAGGAAAATTTTATCACCTGTGATGGTGGCTTCATCTCACCACTCTTTGGCTCCTGATCTCGAATGGGGAACCCCTCAGAGCATAAAACATAAAGAACAAAGACATTTCCAGACCCCATGAGAAACAAGAAGCAAAACATGATAACTCATTTATGGTTGACAGGGCTGTCTGATAAGTAGATCACCTTGTGCTTATATGCTGAGTTCCCCCCAACCCTCCCCCTTTTTTTCCCCCCCATTTTTCCTCGTTTTCCCCTCTCTTTATGGAATTTTAAAAAGGGGGATTTAAACCCTTTTCATGGGAAAAATAGGGGGGATATAAATGTCAGTACACTTAAGGTGAAATAAATATTTAACTTTAATTGGTGGACACGCAAGTTCAATCTGACCAGATAACTACAACAATAATAGGTGGAGACATGAATGCGGTCATTGTGCCAAAGGAAGATCACAAACGGCATTCCACAGTTGACAGACTGGCAAATGACGCAGGTCTTGGAAAAACTTCGCCCCCCCCCCCCCGGGTTCCCATATAGCAACTTTCTCATCTCCAACAATTTAAAGTTTTAGAAGTGGATATTCCCAGAGGACAAGACTTTATGTGGTGCTTCCCTGCTTACTTTGCTGAGGACGATTCCTTTGAGGAAATGATCCAGGGATGATGGCTGGAATTTTTTGCCACCAACATGGAACATAGCAGTAATCCTCTGCTGTTATGTGAATCTGCTAAAGCAGCCATTAGAGAAGCGATCAACCATGTTTCCAGGGGCGTTGCTAGGGTCGCAAAACATCCCCTGGTGTTAAGTTTTGCTCTATAGGGCTGGGTTCACGCGGCATTTTTCACATGAACTGCGGATGAATTTTTACAGAGGAAAAAAATTTTAGCCAGCCGTCCTCTGAAGCCTCCTGATATTATTCTCCCCAGAACAATGATCAGGTTCTCAGTGAGAGCTATAAATTACCATAATTTTTGCTCGTATTCAGGAGTATTGAAGCGAAATTTCCGGCCGAAGTATGGCCCCCGACATTATGTTGTGTAACTAAAAAGCGTTTTGGGGAGCATAACGTCGTAATTGCCCAAAGGGCCTGATTGGTGCAGCACAGGTCACATGCCACAAAACTTACATCACATTTTTGAACAGTTCTTTTTTGAATGGTGATGTAAGTAAGCCAAGTACCACTGCACCCATCAGCTGCCACAGCGGTACAACCCCATTCGGAATGTTGGGGATTCAACAGAAGACGGAGAGACACTTTGTGGAACTGGGACAGTAAATAAAGGGTTTTTTTTATTTTATAGGGGCCCAGTGTTATTAGACCCAATTATTTCCCTTATGAGGTGGAAAAAACTTCTTGACCATTTACACTATTAGTTGGCTGCAGCGCCACTTCCCACTTCAAGGGGGTCAAGGGGTATGCATTTTGGTAAGGGGGAAAATTTTAAGGGTCAAGAAACTCTACAGGGAGGGCCACCCCGGGGAAAAAAATCAGCCCTGGGACTAACCCCCCCCCACCCCCCATACAAAAACCGCATAAAAAAATTTCCCCCGTTCCGCACCTCGCCAAATTTCTAAAAAAGACTTTCACAAAAAACTGGCCCCCTTTTTTTACATGGGGCAAATTTTTGGTTGAAAAATTTTTTATTGGTTTTTGGTGCGTTTTGTGCAGAAAGGGAGAGCTTAATGCTTTAAAAAATTTCTGCACAAAAAAAAACCCTAAAAAATGCACCAAAAAAACCCCTGAAAACTCCCACCACAAGCCCAAAAAAAAACATGGGGGCGAAAAAACCCCTCCAAACACAAAGTCCCGGGGTGCACTTGCTTTTAAAAAACAGGGACAAGCCCACAGACAATAATAACCAAACCCCAAAAACCTCAACCCCCCCAATCACATCCCCATTTTCATCAAACCCTCAATCACACCCCCTGTATTTAACCCACACACCCCCTTTAAAAAATCCCCCCCACACCCCCTGTAAAAAAATCCCCCCCACCCCCCCCCGTATAAAAAACCCACACACCCCCTTATATTATCCCACACACCCCCCTGTTATAAAACCCACACACCCCCTTAAATAAAAACCCACACACTCCCTGTATATCCCACACACCTCTTGTATACCCCACACACCCCCTGTATAGAATCCCACACACCTCCTGTATATAAACCCACACACCTCCTTTTATAATCCCAAAACCCCCCTGTTTTAACCCCCACCCTCCCCGTATACCCCCAAAACAAAACCCCTTTTAAACCCCCACCCCCCCCCTTTTAAAAGCCCCCAAAACACCCCCCGTATGCCCCACACACCCCCTGTATGGGCCCCCCACACCTCCTGTATTTCCCACACCCCCTTGTAAAATCCCACACACCCCCTGTAAAACCCCAAAACCCCCCTGTATACCCCACACACCCCCTGTTTTACCCCCCCACCCCCCTGTATACCCCACACACCTCCTGTTTTGCCCCAAAAAACCTCCTGTATGCCCCACACCACCCCGTATACCCCACCCCAAACCCCCGTAAAAAACCCCCCGCACCCCCCTGTAATAAACCCCCACACCTCCTTTATTAAAAAATCCCACCACCCCTCCTGAAATAAAACCCACACACAACCCCTATATCCCCCAAAACCCCCCTGTATACCCCCCACACCCCCCGTATACCCCACACACCCCCGGGATGCCCCCCACACCTTTCCCCGTTTAATTCCCCCCACACCCCCCCGTAAATCCCACACCCCCTGTTTTAACCCCCAAAACACCCCCCGATGCCTCCCACACCCCCTGTATAGCCCACACACCCCCTGTATACCCACCCACCCCCTGTATCCCCCCACAACCCCCTTTTTAAAATTTCCCCCCCCCCTCCGTATAAAATTCCCCACACACCCCCGTATAAAAAATAAACCCCCACCCCCTTTTAAAACCCCACACATTTTCCCGTAAATCCCACACACCCTTTCCCGTAAACCCCCCCACACACCCCCCGTATTTAACCCCCCACACCCCCTGTATACCCCACACCCCTCCTTTATAAACCCCCCCACACCCCCTGTAAATAATCCCCCACCACCCCCCTTTATCAAATCCCACACACCCCCTGTATATAAAATTCCCCCCACACTCCCTGAAAAATTTCCCCCACACCCCTGTAAAACCCCCCACACCCCCCGTAATAATTTCCCCCCCACCTCCTTTTTAAAAAACCCCCACACCCCCCGTATATTAAACCCACCCCACCCCCGTAAATAATCCCACACAAATCCCTGTAAATCCCCCCCACCCCCGTTTTACCCACCCCACACCCCCGTAAAAAATTAAAAACCCACACCCCCCCTGTAAAATAATCCCACCCCAAACCTCCCGTAAATAATTTCCCCCAAAACCCCCTGTATAAAAACCCCCACACCCCCCGAATAACCCCCACAACCCCCCCTGTAAAAATCCCACACAACCCCCCAGTATAAAAACCCCCAAACCCCCCGTTTCCCCAAAAACACCACCTGTATAACCCCACACCCCCCTTTTTCCCCCCCACACCCCTTGTATACCCCACAAAACCCCCTGTATACCCCACACACCCCCTTTAAAACCCCCCCACACCTCCGTAAAGCCCCACACCCTCCTTAACCCACAACCCCCCTTTTACCCCACAAAACCCCCTGTATAACCCATGCACACCCCCGCTATATAACCCCCCACACCCCTGTATATAATCCCACACAAACCCCCCTTATATAAAAAACCCCACACACCCCCGAAAATCCCACACACCTCCTGTATGCCCCACACACCCCCCGTAAACCCCCACACACCCCCTGTATGCCCCACAAAACCTCCTGTAAATCCCACACCCCCCCCGGATATAATCCCCCACACCCCCTGTAAAACCCCCAAAAAACCCCCCCGTAGCCCCCCCACAAACCCCCGTAGGGCCCCCCACACCTCCTGAAAAGCCCCACACACCCCTGTATATCCCACCCACCCCTGTTAAAACCCCCCAAACCCCCTGGAAAAAATCCCCCCACCCTCCTGATATAATCCCCCAACCTCCTGTATATAATCCCACACCCCCCCTGTATATCCCACCACCTCCTGAAACCCCACAACCCCAAACCCCCTGTATAAACCCCACACACCTCCTGTAAACCCACACACCTCCTTTAAACCAACCCCATCCCCTGTATTATCCCACACATCCCCTGTATATCCCACAAACCCCCCGTATATCCCACACACCCCCGTATGCCCCACACACCCTCCCCCCTTTTTACCCCCACACCCCCCGTAAAACCCCAACACACCCCCAAAAAATAACCCACACACCCCCTTTTAAACCCCCACACCTCCTTATATAATCCCAAAAACACCCTCCTGTTTTTAATCCCACACACCCCCTGTATACCCCCCACCCTCCTGTATATCCCACACACCCCCTGTATGCCCCACCACCCCCTGTAAACCCCCCACACCCCCTAAAAGCCCCACACAAACCCCCCCCGTTTAAACCACACACCCCCCGGGGTTTAAAAAAAACCCACACCTCCCCCCTGTATAACCCCCCACCCCCCCGGTAGACCCCACACACCCCCCCTGTTAAAAACCCCCACACCTCCCTTTTTAACTCACACACCCCGTATACCCCCAAAACCTCCATTTCCCCCCCAAAACCCCCTTATACCCCACACACCTCCCCCTGTATACCCCCCACCCCCCCAGTATACCCCCACACACCTCCCCGTATGCCCCCCACCCCTCCTTTTTATCCCCCCACACCCCTGTATACCCCCACAAAACCCCCCCCGTAAAAACCCACGCACCCCCTGTATATAATCCCACACACCCCCTGGAATATAATCCCCCTAAACCCCGTATATCCCCCCACACCTCCTGTTTTCCCCCACACCCACCTTTTACTCCACACACCCCCCCGTAAAGGCCCCCCCACACCTCCTGTATATCCCCCCACCCCCCCCGGTATCCCCCACCCACCCCCCGTAAAAACCCAACACACCCCCTTGGGATGCCCCCCCACAACCCCCCCGGTTTTGCCTCCCACACCTCCTGTATGCCCCACACACCTCCTGTATATCCCACCCACCCCCGTTTTAACCCCACCAAAACCCCCCCCCTGTAAAAAATCCCAAAACCCTCCTGTAAATAACCCCCCCACCCCCCTGTTTATAATTCCCCACACCCCCCCCTGTATTCCCCCAACACCTCCAGTAAAACCCACAAAACCTCCTGTACCCCCCACACACCCCCTGTATAACCCACACACCTCCCTTTTATCCCACACACCCCTGTATATCCCACACATCCCCTGTATATCCCACAAACCCCCCGTTTTTATCCCACCCCACCCCCTTTTATGCCCCACAAAACCTCCTTTTTTATCCCCCCACACCCCCTGATACCCCACACACACCCCCTGTATAACCCACACACCCCCTGTAAAACCCACCCCACCCCCCCTTAAAATAATCCCACACACCTCCTGTATACCCCACACACCCCCTTATTCCCCCCACACCTCCTGTATATCGCACACAACCCCCCGTATCCCCACACCCCCCCCCTGTAAAACCCACAAAACCCCCTGTATGCCCCCCACACCCACTGTAAAAACCCAAAACACCCACTTTTATAAAACCCCCAAAACCCACTTAAAATCCCCCACACCCACGTTATCCCACACACCCCGTAAAGCCACACCACCCCCCCGTTAAGCCACACACACCTTTCCCGTATATCCCACACACCCCTGTATGCCCCACCAAAAAACCTCCGTATGCCCCCCCACACCTCCTGTAAGCCCCACACAACCCCCCGTATAAAACCCCCACCCCCCCCCGTATATCCCACACACCCCCCCGTAAAAACCCCCCACACCCCCTGAAAATCCCCACACCCCTGTATACCCCCCACAAACCCCCTATATATCCCACACACCTCCTGTATAACCCACACACACCGTCTGTAACCCCCCACACCCCCCGTTTTCCCCCCACCACCCCTGTAAACCCACACCACCTTTAACCCCCCACACCCCCTGTATATCCCATACAATGACAACATATATTTAAAATACAAAACACAAAAACATGAACACACAACACCTGCCCCACATACCTTCAAATGCCCGTTCACAGTGAGGGGTTCCACTCACTGGAAAAGCTCCAGGACGGAAAAGAAGTTTGGAAACCCCCGGGGGATCACAAACAGGGGCGGGGCGTCCCCCCTGCCGGACCCGTGAGCTGGGCCTTCCCCCTTCCTGAGGGCTTGTGTTTTGAGCAGCCCGCGCCCCTCCTCCCCCGCACCCTGTCACCTTTCCTTTCAGTCGCCTTGCCCGCACTGAGCACTAAAACCTGACTTTTGGTGGGCCTGAGGGCGCACACACCCGCTCAATAACCGCCGGGGTCTGAGGTTCGGGGCACAAGGGAGTCTTGGGGCCGGGGCTTGTTTCCCCCAAAAGTAACTGCCATGCGACGCCCCTGGGGTTTCAAGGGAAAATCCGGGGCCCCTGTGGGGCATCCCGGCTCCCTGCGGCGGCTTTTGCGGCCTCTGGAAAACCGCACCAAAAGGCCCCCTAAAGTTTGTCTCAAATTGCTGGGGGCCCCGGGGGGAGCAACCCTGGGTTTTCCCCTGCAGGGGGGCCCCCCCCGTGGTCGCGGCGGCCTCTGCAGTGGCCGCAGCCCACAACAAATGTGTGCCAGGCCCGTATTCCCGCGCCCGAAAGCAGACAAGTGCGGCGGCGCTGCTGTAAGGTAGGAGGGGCCGGAAGGTTTCGCTTGACCCGGGCCCCCGTGTGTCTCGGGTTTTGGGGCCCCCACGGGATTATTTCCCGGTGGGGGAGGTTCTCATCCGGGGCCGTCCACAAGGGGGAAGGGGGCAGAAGAAACAAAAATAATTGTAAGAAAAAAGAGCAAGGGGGAAAAAATAATGGGCTTCTGTTTGGGTAAAAAAGTTTTCTCTTTTGGGGGAACTGGAAACATTTGGGGGGCAGGATTTTTATGGAAAAGGGCTTTCAAGAGGGACAAAAAAGAGGAGAAAAACTAACCCGGGTTTTTTGGAACGGGGAGAAGGGGCCCGTAACAATGGAAAGGGGCTTTTTTTTGGGGGGCAAATGGAAAACACAAAATGGACTTTTTTGTGGGAAAGGGGAGGAGACATTGAAATAAAAACCCGGAAAGGGGGAGGAACACAAAGCAAGGGCTGGGGGTGAAAGGGGGAAGTGGGGTGAAAGAGGTATGAAAGGGGCCGACTCTGTGGGGGAAAAGGGGGTGGGAAAAAAATCGGGAGGACTTTGGGAACAGAAAGGGAAAAATTTGAAGGGGGAAAAAAATGTGGTGGGATGAGTAGTTTTGGGTTCCCAAGGGGAGTAAAATCAATGTGGCTGTTTACAGTTTTTGAGGGAAACTAGGGGGAGACAGGG
>JAODAL010005247.1:42500-146082 GCA_025379985.1 Phyllomedusa bahiana
GGGGGGGAAAAAAAAAAAGGGGGTTTTTTTTAAGGGGGGCCCCGGGGGGCCCCGGGGGGCCCCCCCCCCCTTTTAAATTTTTTCCGGTCCTTTTCCCCCCCTTTTGGGGGGGGGTTTTGGGTTTTTAAAAAACCCCCAAAAACCCCAACCCGGGGCCCTTTTTTAAAAAAAAAAAAAACCCCCCCCCCCCCAAAAATTTTTTTTTTTTTCCCTTTTTCGGAAAACCCTTTTAAAAGGGGGGGAAAAAAAAAAAAAGGGGGGTTTCGAAAAAACCCCCCCCCGGCACCCCCAACCCCCTTAAAACCCCAAATAAATTTTTTTCCCCCCCCCCTTTTTTTAAAAGGGGTTTTTTCCTTGTCTACATGCCTAAATGCACTGAGTTGGCCCTGTGATTTGGGTTTTTTAAAATTAAAATGTTAACGAGCATTGGACAGGTTTTACCTAATTAAAAATGGCCGGGGAGGTAAAAATTTATAAATATATAAATTATATATTATATATATATTTATATAAATTTTTATTTAATAAATAAATATATTTTTATTTTTATAAAACATTTATATATAAATTAAAATTTATAAAATTATGTTTATATTTGTATATATCTAATTTTAAAAAAATATATTATATTTTATAATTTTATAGTAAAAAAAAAAATGTATATAACCAAATGTGACAAAGGCAAGGCCTTGTCATAGAGAGGGCCATATGTGCCACCGCACCCCTTTGGGGGTGCGGTGGAGTGACCAAGAAAAAATTGGGCTGCAACCTTAGGTTGCAGAGAACTTTAAAATTTTTTTTTTCAAATGCTTTAGCAGTGATTCCGGGGCTGGCTTTTTTCTGGAGCAGTCTTAGAGGGTGGGTGGGGGGGGTGCTTCCCCCATTTTTTCCACCCCAAGGTTTTTCCCTTTGGGCCCATAAACCCCGAGGGTCCCGGGGTCCTGGGGGGTGGTAAAAGCCACTCCAAGCGAGGGAGTGTAAAAGGAAGGATCCTCCATTTTATAAGCCTCTGAGAGCGGGCTTAATCCTGTGTATGTGCTGCTAAATTTTTTCTATGGTGATGAACCCGTTTATGTTTTCGTTACTGCCTGAAAGCAAGGGCCGGATTAAGTTCTGTTATAACCCCTGCTGAAGAAAAAACTGTTTGTGTTCTGGACTTTTTTTGTTAAAGGGGGTTTTTCCCCCAAAATAAAAATTTAAGTGGGGAAACGTGCAAATGGGAAAAAAATTTTCACCCCTTCATTATTATTAAAAAATTTTGCACCTTTTTGATTTAGCTGGCCCCCTTTTGTGATCCAATTTTTTTCAGCTCATCTCCCGGGGGATAGCCAGGGCTGGGCTCCTCTGTCCCGGGCCCCGGGGCATGGTCAGACATCACATCTCCTCTCGGCAGTACCGACATATACAGCCCAATACATATATTTTCATGCACACAAAAACCCAAAAACCCTATGCAATTAAACCCCTTTAAACCAACAGTCACACATATGGACAAAAACCCCAACACTGTAAAATGCCTGGGTCCCAGGGCCTTGGAGCTTCTTCATGATGCCACTTTCCTCAGTGGGACCTCAGTACAGCAGCAGCTATCAGTGTTATCAGGACTCAATCAGCTGCTGATACACTGTGTAGCTGCTGGAGACTGGACACAGAGCAGTAAATCAGTATTTTCAAACTGGCAGGAGCTTTGTAGCTGTAACATTTCCCCCTGTGTGCGCCCCGCAGCCTCCTGCGTCCCTCCCCACTCCTTCCCTGCTGCTGCCAGACAGTCAAAGCAGTTGTCCAGCAGCAGAACAAGAAAAATAAGATAAACTTTTTTCTTTTCCTAAAGAGCCTCCTTCCTGCTGCCCCCGGGAGCGGAGGAGACTCACTGTTTATGCTTCTGGCCGGGGCCCTGACGATTTCCCTGCATATAATCAGCTTCCTCCATCCACTAACAGGTAGGTAGCAGTGGCCGTGCTTCCTCCTCAGCGTAACTCTGCAGACAGTGCTGATTGGTGTAACAGCTGACCGCTGCCCCTGCTGCCTGCCGCTCCACCGATCAGCTTTGCTGAGGAGAGGGAAAAGCCCTGCTTCACACTCTCTCTATCACCACTGTCGGCATCTGCTCCTGTGCATCCAATGATCTGAGGTTCGGGGCACAGGCAGTCTTGTCCGGGGCTTGTGCCCCTGACAAAACCAGCTAGCGATGCCCCTGCATGTTTCCTATCCACGGCTGATCAGCCATGTTTCCTATTACAAAAAGATTGTACAAAAGAAATACATGGAGTTTAGTGATACACTCCAAGATGCATATTCAGCCTTTCTGAAAGATGCTTCAATTTGAAATAGGCAACACTGGCATGAAGCGAAAAAGATGTTTGAAGTCTGGTTGGAGAGAAGAAATAAGTTCTACAGTTCAAGATTTGAGGCAGAATTGTTCCGATTTGGAAATAAGTCGAGTAAATTGTTGAGAAGGTTGGGAAAAGCTCATAAAGGACACAGGGGGCTTGTATCCCTAAGGACCAGTGACTGAAATCTTACCACCAACCCAAAAGAAATAAATACTTTCTTTCAGAGATATTATAAAAAACTTTATTAGGAAAATAATGGGGACTCAATTGAAGTTGGTACATCATTTTTAAACCGCTGTCGCCTTCCTGAGATATCAGAGGAACAAAGAGCATTGTTAAATGCTCCAATAACACCTGAGGAAGTCCAAGCTACGATAAGATCACTGGAATCTGGGAAGGCGCCAGGACCTGATGGTTACCCATCAGAGTTTTAAAAAATATTGCAGACTCCGATATCACCAATTTTAGCTCAATATTTCTCAACTGACAGGAGATTACATTTCTGACGAGGCCAACTTAGCGTTCATCAAAACCAAGTAGAGGTGGAATCTTATAGACCAATATCACTCATTAACCAGGACATTAAAATATTTTTTAAAATAATGGCCACTAGATTGGCGGGTCTTCTCCCCAAAATCCGGGGGGAAAAGACTTTTTGCAAAAAAAAGGGGGGGCCACCCCGAGGGAGGGTCAATGTCAGCCAAAGCGCTAATGTCTTTAGACACGGAAAAAGCTTTTGACAGTGTGCGGTGTCGCTGGCTTGACATAGTGTTAGAGAGATTTGGGATCAGGGGGGAAATATACAACTTCATCTCTTCCTTATATAGGAACCCTAGAGCGGCAGTCTATATCCCAGGTTTTCGGTCAGATGATTTTAGCTTGCAGAAGGGTAGAGGATAAGAGTGCCCATTATCACCTTTGCTTTTTAACTTAGTATTTGAACATTTGTTACGTATGCTTGAACAATCTTAGGTTTATGATGGCATCAAAATAGGGAAGAAAGAGCTTAAGATAACTGTTTTCACAGATGATTTTTGAATGTATCGGGTTTACATTTTCATAAAGTATTGGAGGTGCTCAGGCAATTTGGAACATTCTCAGGTTACCGCATTAATCAGGATAAATGCAAATTATTGTGGATAGGGGAAAGTACAGCAAAAGTCTCAGCTGCTGTCAGAGCAACAGGAATTAAAATTGCAAAGGACCATATTAAATACTTAGGAATCAAGATAGGTAATTCGCCATCCTCACTTTATAAGCTAAATTACCCTCCTCTATTTGAAAAAATACAAAGGGAACTACAAAGTTAGCAAAACCTCCCTCTGTCACTTGTGGTGTGGGTGCATCTTGTTAAAATGATTTCTTTTGCTCACCTACTGTACCCATTTCAAACAATCCCTATCTTACTTCGCCATATAGATGTCAATGCATATCATAGACTGGTCTCTAAATTTATATGGAATGGGAAAAGACGGAGGATAGCCATTGCAAAATACGTCCAAAAAATTGATTGGGTTTAAAACCTCCCAGTCTCGGGAGTTTAATGTAGCATTTTTTTAGGAGAAATTTATAGTTTGGGGTACAAAAATGTTTTCCCTTTTCAGCTGGTTTTGGAAAAAAATTTAGCTGGTGAAAAGCCAACAAGCTTGTTAATTTACAATTAGCTAAACCTTTTAATGGTGAAACATTCTTTCTTTGAGGGCATATAGCTTTTGTGGCAATTTTAAACATGAACGGGTGTAAGCCCGCTTAGGGGGGCAGTCATGGTGGTTAAGGAAATTTGTTGTACTTAGGGCTCATTATATTAAAAATAGTATCTAGTAATTTTGGGTTTTTGGGAAAGAAATGGGAATTAAGTTTTTTACGTCTGCAGGCTTTCATTTTGGGGGGATTCATTTCAGATTGAAATCACAAAATATTATTTTGCCCTTTGTAAAAGTTTATGAAAAGTTGTGTCTAATGTGATTAAAATTTAAATTTCCGGGAATAAAAATTTGGAATATTTTTTCCCCTTTGGCTCAAAATAACCTTGGCCTTTCTTAAAAAAATAATGGAGAATTTGAAAATTTCCCCCGGGGGAAAATTGTAGAAAAATGCCCCAGAAATTATATCTATAATTAATTAAGATATCAATACAATTTAACCCAAAGGGAGAAAATTAAATTTTCCAGACATTGTGACTAGGTTAAAACATGAAATCGAAAAAAAGTTAAAAATGGGCCAATAATCACGAATACGGGGTTCCGCTTTGAAAAATTTTTTTTCTTAAAATTTTCAAAAACGTCATTGAGATTCAAATCGCCCCTTTTTCCCGCCACACGACCTCATTTTTTCTATGTCATGCACTCCTGCTCACGCCATTACTTACACACTGCGAACAAACGGATAGTTCCATGCCAGCTTTTTTAAAACTATAAGCTATTTGCCACGTTTTTAAAAACTGAAAAGGGCCTTTTAATAGATTTTATCTTAGGGTACACAAGATTAGACAACTATTATATTAGTTTAAGAAATTTTGGAAACCCCCTACAGGGTTGAACTGCATACTGTGGGGGGGGGGGGGGGGGGTTGACTGCCACCACAGTCTGAGTTCAGGGTGTCCCTTTTGTTTTGGGGTGCAAAATCTGCATTTTTTACTCAATTTTCCTCTCAAATCATGGTGAAATGCACCCTAATTTTTTTTCTGCTTGCCTGCCCAAAAGGTCGGGGGGGGGGGGCCTTTGTTGTGGGGTGAAATCGCACATAACCCGTACCTTCATCTCTCAAAGAAATCATAGTTCAAAAGTTATTCTTTTTACCCTGGGTTTTCCGAAAACACCAAATGAAATTTGGGTTTTCCTTTGAAAAAATTTTTAATTTTACCCTGTTGTTAGAAAAGACTGCATTCTTCGCAATCCATAGAAAAATATTCTATTTGTACTCCTGGGTGTCAGTTGTTGGAAAATACCACATTTATTCCATATTCTGTAGAAACAATTTCTATTTCTATCCGTGAATGTCACTTGTCTGAAAAGACCGCAGTTCTTAGATAATTTGTAGAAAACTTAAATTTTTTAACTCCTGGTTGTCAGTTGGTGGAAAAGACCACATTTATTCCATATACCATAGAAAAAATATCTATTTCTATCCGTGATTGTCAGTTGTCCGAAAAGACTGCAGTTCTTAGATAATTTGTAGAAAAAAAATAATTTTTTTTACTCCTGGTTGTCATTTGTTTCAAAAGACCACATTTATTCCATATTACATAGAAAAAATGTCTATTTCTACCACTGGTTGTCAGTTGTCAGAAAAGACCACAGTTTTTAGATAATCTGTAGAAAAAAGTCAATTGCTAGTCCTACATTGCAGTTGTAAATCTCTGGGACTGAAGGAAGAACACTGTTGATTGGGTGTTACGGTTACATAGTTACATAATTTGTAAGGCCGAAAAAAGACAAGGGGCGAAATGTATGAATCTCGCCACATCGGAGCGCATGTTTCCGCAAGTTTTCCGGCGAAATTTGCGCCTGATTTATGTCGGTGCCGAGGTGCGCTCATATATACCATGTAAAGTCCGCCGCGCCTCGCCAGTATGTGGGGCGCAGTGCAGGGACTTAGGCACAGTGCGGGACTGCACCTCATATTCGCCGTCCGAGAAGGTGTGCTCATACATGCGGGGAAAAGTCCACCGCGCCTCGCCAGTGTGTGGGGCGCAGTGTGGAACTTAGGCGCAGTGCGGGACTGCGCCTAACATGTATTCCAATTCGAGACAGGCTAGAAAACAGCGAGAAATCATTAAAGATGTCAGTAGAGCATGGGGTATGAATCAAAAAATCGCCTTTATAAAGGCGTAAAACATTCTCTGAAAAAGAGCTCAAACCTACTAAAAAAATACATAAATAAAATCACTTTCAAAAAATCAAGAACGGCGCTACATCTGGAATCTGGATATTGAAAATTGCCGGGAAATACAGTAATTCAAATTCTGTAAGCTCATAAATCAATAAAATCACTAACAATGCGTTTGTCGCCGTCACCGGCGCTACATCAGGAATTGGGATATAGAGATTTGCCGGGAAATACAGTAATTCAAATTCTGTAAGCTCTTCTCATTGGTCGGCAAAAAACAGCCAATCAGAATAGGAGCGACAGTGAACCATTAAAACCTATGGAGAAGTATGAACCAATCAAAATCAAAGGCGGGACAGTTCAAAATACAGTAAAAATGCAGAAAAAAGCTGATTGGTTGAGCTAGCGGGGGCTTGGCTATCCTGGCCAATCAGAATAGGACCGACAGGAACCCATTAAAACCTATGGAGAAGTATGGACCAATCAAAATCAAAGGCGGGACAGTTCAAAATACAGTAAAAATGCAGAAAAGAGCTGATTGGCTGAGCTAGCGGGGGCTTGGCTATCCCGGCCAATCAGAGCGCGAACTACTTGTCCCATTCTAGTCTATGGACAGATCAAGGCAATGAAATCTCAGCTCTCAGCGCCGTGCGGCATGGAGTATGATTAAAAAAAATCATTTTTATTAGGTGTAAAATATTATCTGGAAAAGAGCTGAAACCTTCTATAAACATAAATCAATCAAATCACTAACAATGCGTTTGTCGCCGTCACCGGCGCTACATCAGGAATTGGGATATAGAGAATTGCCGGGAAATACAGTAATTCAAATTCTGTAAGCTCTTCTCATTGGTCGGCAAAAAACAGCCAATCAGAATAGGAGCGACAGAGACCCATTATAACCTATGGAGAAATATTGACCAATCAAAATCAAAGGCGGGACATTCAAAATACAGTAAAAATGCAGAAAAGAGCTGATTGGTTGAGCTAGCGGGGGCTTGGCTATCCCGGCCAATCAGAGCGCGAGCTACTTGTCCCATTGTAGTCTATGGAGAGATGGAGGCAATGAAATCTCGGCTCTCAGCGCCGTGCGGCATGGAGTATGATTAAAAAAATCATTTTTATTAGGTGTAAAATATTATCTGAAAAAGAGCTGAAACCTTCTATAAACATAAATCAATCAAATCCCTAACAACGCGTTTGTCGCCGAGACCGGCGCTACATCAGGAATTGCGATATAGAGAATTGCCGGGAAATACAGTAATTCAAATTGTTTAAGCTCTTCTCATTGGTCGGCAGAAACCCACCAATCAGAATAGGAGCGACAGGGAACCATTATAAGCTATGGAGAAGTATGGACCAATCAAATGAAAAGGCGGACAGTTCAAAATACAGTAAAAAAGGCAGAAAAGAGCTGATTGGTTGAGCCCAGGCGGCAGATATGAATCCACCAATCAGATGTAGTGCGTCTATTTTGAATGGAGAAAGAAGGGCGCGATAGAAGGGCGCCCTAAAAGTTATTACTGTCTATGGGAAATATTCTAGTACTGTGATTGGTTGGTGGGAAGAGGGGCTCGTCCTGCTTAGCCAATCAGCAGCTGAGCTACCTTCTCATAGAGTTCTATGGGGAAAAGAAATGCAGAGCGAGCTCTGTTTGTGATTGGCTAAGTTAAAAGAGGCGCGGTTATTTGGACCAATGGGAGAGCAAGTGACGCTCTTATGAGTTTTCTAATGCAATCTGTAATAAAACTGTACGTGCCCGAAATAAAATGATAAGACTCACAAAGTTGTACCGATGTGTATATAAAATGATCAATAATATGGGGGTAACGAAAAAAATAATATTAGTTCAATAAATTCATTTTTATTTCTTTATTTTCGTTAGCCAATGATCAATAGTATGGGTGTAACGAAAATAAAGAAATAAAAATGAATTTATTGAATTTTTTTTTTTCGTTACCCCCATATTATTGATCATTTTATATACAACTTCGGGTGTCTTATCATTTTATTTCGGGCACGTACCGTTTTATTACAGATTGCATTAGAAAACCCATAAGAGCGTCGCTCGCTCTCCCATTGGTCCAATTAACCGCGCCTCTTTTAACTTAGCCAATCACAAACAGAGCTCGCTCTGCATTTCTTTTCCCCATAGAACTCTTTGAGAAGGTAGCTCAGCCGCTGATTGGCTAAGCAGGACGAGCCCTCTTCCCACCAACCAATCACAGTACTAGAATATTTCCCATAGACAGTAATAACTTTTAGGACGCCCTTCTTTCTCCATTCAAAATAGACGCACTACATCTGATTGGTGGATTCATATCTGCCGCCTGGGCTCAACCAATCAGCTCTTTTCTGCCTTTTTTACTGTATTTTGAACTGTCCGCCTTTTCATTTGATTGGTCAATATTTCTCCATAGGTTATAATGGGCCACTGTCGCTCCTATTCTGATTGGTTGGTTTCTGCCGACCAATGAGAAGAGCTTACAGAATTTGAATTACTGTATTTCCCGGCAATTCTCTATATCGTAATTCCTGATGTAGCGCCGATGACGGCGACAAACTCATTGTTAGTGATTTGATTGATTTATGTTTATAGAAGGTTTCAGCTCTTTTTCAGATAATATTTTACACCTAATAAAAATGATTTTTTTCATCACACTCCATGCCGCACGGCGCTGAGAGCTGAGATTTCTTTGCCCCGATCTGTCCATAGACTATAATGGGAGAAAGTAGCTCGCACTCTGATTGGCCGAGATAGCCAAGCCCCCGCTAGCTCAACCAATCAGCTCTTTTCTGCCTTTTTACTGTATTTTGAACTGTCCCGCCTTTGAATTTGATTGGTCCATGCTTCTCCCGCGCTTAGAATGGTTCACTGTCGCTCCTATTCTGATTGGTTGGTTTCTGCTGACCAATGAGAAGCGCTTACAGAATTTGAATTACTGTATTTCCCGGCAATTTCTAAAATCCTAATTCCTGATGTTGCACCGTTCTAGATTTTTGGAAAGTGATTTTTTTTATTTTTTTATTTTTATTAAATAAGGTTTGAGCTCTTTTTCTGATAATGTTTTATGCCTTTATAAATGCAATTTTTTGGAATCATACTCCATGCCGTACGGCACTGAGAGCTGAGATTTCTCTTGCGATCTTCTATATGTTTCCTCTCATGTTCCGTTCTCGCTTCACTTCGCCTCCGCTGGATCATTTAGACCAGAATCAACCAGGTCTGCCTGTCGGAGCTGGCGAGCGCTGCAATGCGCCGCACTTTGCCGACCCGCGATCGTACATGCCTCGGAGTTTTCGAGCGCGCCGCGTCCCGCCCCAGAACGCCCACACCGCGCCCATTGCACGCCCCTTCATGTTAGGCGCAGTCGAAAGTGGCGAATGCTGCGCCTAACATCGCATCCCTGCGTCCGACAGGGGATTCGGGCCGGTGAGGCACAGGATACGCCAGAAAACAGGCGTAAATCCCATTCATACATGTCGCCCAAGATGTCCATCCAGTTCAGCCCATTCTGCTAAAGTGTTGCTAAAGTGTTGATCCAGAGGGAGGCAAAAAACCCCAATGAGGCAAGAGCCAATTGTCCTCATTTAGGGAAAAAATTCCTTCCCGACTACAATCTGACAATCGGAATAATCCCTCGATCAATGACCCTACTCCAGAATCCTAGTCATTATAAGTTGTTATATTACTACGCTCCAGAAATGCATCCAAACCCTTTTTGAACTTCCACAAGACCGAATTTCACAGATGTTTGATAGAAACAATTCTGTTTCTAATCCTAGTTGGCAGTTGGAAATTAGAGGGATTTAAGAACACCTGTGATTTGCTGTCTTTGCAGTACACTTTTTCAATAAGAGACTGTGAAAAAATCTTCTAGACCTTTTTAATATTTATCTGTCTGAACATGGAACGAACTACAGGTGGTAAGCAAGCAAAGAGGTGGGTAAGACGTGGAGCTAGAGGTACGAGAGAAGGCGCTCCTTCCAGTGCTCTGGACGACACGCAAGCGAGCACATCGTCAGTTGCAGGACAGTCAGGCCTGTCATCGCTCGGTTACTTGTGAATCTCAGTAATGAAGAGCGTCGCCAATCTGTTCTTCAGTGGTTAACGCAACCTGCATCTAGCGGTTTTACCCTTTGTCCTCCCAGTCACGGCCACAAATGTCGTCAGTATCATCGTCGGCATCCGTCCAACCTGAAGCAAAGGCATCCCAAATGTCAACCAATGTACAGACCACTGTGGATAATCCATGTTCTGAAGAGCTCTTTGTTGACACAATGTGGTTCAGGTCAGAAGGTATTTCAAAAGATTAAGAGGCCAAAGAGGATGATTTTGTCTGCTCTGATGCCCAATCGCTGATGCCGTCAGAGGAGAAGGAAGCTGGTCAGTCGGCAGAAATCCCGAGCAGTCGGCAACACCTTGCAGTACCTGTGGCTTCTAGCCCGCAGCTTCAGGATGTAGACTGTCAGGACAAGGAAGTCACCACTCTAACTACGGCCCTGCCAGCTGAGCCTCCGTGTTCCTCGTTGGGAGGTCTGGCCTCAGAAAGGGAGAGGGCGGTCGCACAAGTCCGCTGACATTAATCCGCCAGGCATGGTCAGTGGTGGCAACGGAAACACCGCTACTAGGTTATTACCGTCAAAGAGGTCCAGGACCTGTGAAGCCTGTGGCTTTTTCGATCAAGCCTCAGATTTGCCGACATATGACCAATGTCATATGCCAGATTTGCCGTCAACGCACCAGTAGAGGAATGAATCTAAAGTGTGTTACCACCATCAACATGAATAGGCACATGCATCTAAAACAAGAGGAGTCACTTGGAGAAAAAAAGGCCACATAGGTCCTGGGCTTCCAACCACTGTGACACCCTCTGTCTCCTCCTCCTCCTTCGCCACTTCCAAGACCAAGCGTTCCTCTGCTGCCCATGTCCCGCTACGGCATGAGCAAGCATCAGCCCGAGTGCCACACACTGTCGCCGATTACCACCACCAGAGACACAGCCTACTCCTTCTTCCACCAGTTTGACCTGCACGCCGTACAGCGGCCAGTCTAGCAGCCAGCCTTCTGTGTACCAGGTGTGTGAGCAGAAGAAACACTTTCACCCCAACCAAAAGCCTGAATGTCGGCATTGCCAGGCTCTTGGCCTTGGAAATGTTGCCTTTCTGACTGGCGGACACAGATGCGGACACAGAGTTTTACTCGCCGTCAGATCAAGAAGGCCTGACAGTTTCCCAACTTTATAGGTCTTCATTAGGTGGTGGTTTGGGGTCCAGGGCTAGTGCAGGGTGGCCCTTCAGCTTTCAGGGTACAGCATCTGAGGCTAGTCATGGCTGTGTTGATGCGGAGGATGAGGCATGGTTGGACACCGACGGTACCGATGTCCCTGCCTTGGAAAGAGGTTGGCACAGATTTGAGGCGGAGGAGGAAGACGAGGAAGATCTGTTTAGTGCCCCTCGACCGCGAGGCTTGGGACATCATGGCTGCATCTCTCACATGAGTGCTTGGAAGCTCCATTTGCTCCGACATGATCCAAAAGGCCATCAAAATGAACAGCAGTTACTGGGTTGCCACCCTCCTTGAAGTTACAAAGCGAAAGTCAGCACTTTCCTTCCACCCACACAAATTGGCAGTAGAATGCAGAAGTTGGAGACATCTGTTGCGTCTGCTTCACGTTCTAATGTCACGGTGGAACAACGTCGAAAACGTGACAGGAGTAGAGTGGCAAGTAGCTGTAGCAGCAGCAGCAGGCATTGTGGAAGAAATCTAATAGGGGACCTCTGGCAATCCTTATTTACCACCTCACCAATGCCGGTAATGCAGGACACAAATCAGACACACAGAGTCCGCATTAAGATCATTGTCCACGACTATCTGCGGCTTAACACCGATGCTTTTGGACATGTTCCGGATCCAATTGACTTCTGGGTATCCAAAATGGATGAATGGCCCGAGCTTACTCGCCACGCCATATAGGTGTCATCCTGCCCTGCAGTCAGTGTCATCTCGGAGCGGACTTTCAGCACAGCTGGAAGAGTGATAACAGACAAATGAATCCGGGTTTCCACTGAGAAAGTGGATCGTTTGACTTATCAAGATGACATATATACAAAACTTTTTATTAATTTCCAAATGTATAGTAAAAATACAAAGACTAAATGCATATAGCTAAAAATGGTGGTGCCACAAAGATACAACCCCACACTAGGTGGTATGCATAAGGTGCATAATCATGTCAAATAAGTAGCATAGTATATAACCAAATATACATATAAATATACAAACATTGCTTGCACAACGGGAATTCCGTTGGATTTATACTTTGGGTACAGCTGCCCCTAGAGGTTTGAATGAGACAATTAGTTTTGCTCCTTTTTTGTAATGTTATCTATCTTTGCTTGTATATTCTTATTTTAATCTATTTATTTTTCAGGATTGTTTGTGTTTATATGTTTATTATTTGAGTACTAATTTTTCTCTCCCATTTTTTTGAGGTATTTCTTGGATGTTTATTCTCATGTTTTTGAAGGTTATATTGGAGGATTGAAGTGAAGAAGAGAAGAGTTTGAAGGAATGATTTGACATACAATAGTGAAGAAAATGTACTTAAGTTATTATGTATATATATATATTATATATATATATATATATATATTTATATTGTGAGCTTTAGCGGCTCTGGGATCTTGGCACAGTGTGTTTTCAGGCAGAGACAGAGACAGATCTTGGGTGCAAAATACGGGCCTCTGTATTTTATTTAAGCAGCAAACTAAAACAAACAGTGCAAGGCATGCACGACATAAGCAAACAAAGCCTGCCGTCTGGGCTCTAACTAACAAAGGACCAACTTACTATCAGTTGTAAGTTTCCTGCTGGATCTCCAGCGTATCTCCTCTCCAGACTTAAGGGTTTAGCTGGGAGTTGTAGTCTTCCCCAGTCAGCTTCCCTGCTGACTTATATATTCCAGGTAAAACCTGGAGTGGAACCTCGGGGAGTGGATCCATGGGGAGTGAGCACCCACCTGCTCTATGCTCACTCCAATGAAAGGCCGACCGGGAATGGCTGAAAGCCATACTAACATTAACCGTTAAACATATGTCGACAGTCTATACTGTCGACACCTATCTAATATTGGCCTTTCATTCCCCCAAGGCTCCTTACCTTGGGGGCATGTGTCTGGGCATCTGAAGGAATATGCGAGGACCCTGGCCGGGATATATACACCATTATATACCCTTCCTGCTGTTGACACCTTACAATATATATAACTTTTTTTTTTTTTTTTCACTTGAGTATATGATGTAATTCACTCGAACATATTTTGTACTGTATATTATCACCTTTATTGTTGTGTTACACATAATTGATTGCACTTGGGTTGTTCACAATTAATATATAATTACATGGATTTTTATATGGCTGAATATTTATTGTTGTGTATATATATATATAATATATATATATAATTGTTTTTTCACTGTGTATTATTTTAGTATATGTAGTATCACGTTATTAATATACTTCTTTGGTTAGCACCGTATTTGTTTGTTTTTTTCTCACTTGAGCATATGATATAATTCACTTGAATATATTGTGTACTTTATATTATTACTCTTACTATTGTTATACACTTATTGGATTGCACTTGGATTGTTCACATGTCTCTGTATTTATTTATTTATTTATTTATATATATTTTTTTATATATATATTTTTTTTTATATATATTTTTATTAATTTTTATTAATTTATATATAAAGAATTTTCTTTAGTACTGTTTCTTATTATTGCTTTTATTATTTTATTTAGTTATTTTTATCATTATTATTTTTCTTTATTTTTAGTATTTTTCTTCATTTGTGTCAGTATATACATAATTTCCTTCTTCTCCTTTTCTCTCTGTTTGTGATGTCCTCTGTTTCATTTGTGGTCTCCGGTCTTCACTTGCTGTGGGCTGCCATTTTTGGTGGGTCTTTGACTTGTTTCTATAGTTTGGTCTTCAGTATCTCCACTTAAGTATTCCGCCATTTTTAGTGGGTCTATTTTAGTTACATATGCTCTGGTTACTGACGCCGTGCTAGAACATATGTGTTTTATATCCTTTGTCCTTCTCTGATGACGTCCGTGTTTCCTGTCTGCGTGCTGGCGTCGCATGTGGTCCGTGATTCATGTGATGGACTCAGTTAGACAAATGGGATATTTTTATTATCGGGACCACAGGGTAACAGGGGATATTGCTTTCAGCTGTTTGTCTCTTTACTCTATTGGATGTGATAACCTTTTTAAGGGAGGTTAAGTTAGTTGTGTGTTACCCCCTGACGAAGCCAGGTGTGGAGAAACGCGCGTTGGGGTCTGTCTGTGCCTCCTCTGGGTGGGTATGCGCTCTTACTATGGGTGATTATATGGTGATATATCATTGACTGTTTGTATATTTATATGTATATTTGGTTATATACTATGCTACTTATTTGACATGATTATGCACCTTATGCTTGCCACCTAGTGTGGGGTTGTATCGTTGTGGCACCACCATTTTTAGCTATATGTATTTGGTCTTTGTATTTTTGTGTTTTTACTATACATTTGGAAATTAATAAAAAGTTTTGTATACTGTATATGTACTTTTGAATTTTTGGTAGTTTTTTATATATTGGTGCTGGTTAGAATTTTGGTTTACTACCTTGTTTTATTATGATTTTTTGATATATTGGCGTTGTTTGGTGTAGGTTATTTATACATATATCAGAATGGATTTTCGTTCAAAAGAAGCAATCTGGCTTTCAGAAGCAGACGCTATTTTTGGTGGTCCCACGGATACTGTTGAGTTGGATGGCATTGCTCTAAGGGAAATAAAAATGAAATTTAAAAATCTACTCCATAGAAGGATTAAAATCTGGTGGAACCAGTTTTCCCTATCAAGTTACGTTAACAAGGGATTAATTCCTCGTGGCCTGCGGATCCAAATCTTTCCATCTTATGGTTTTAATTATGAATCCTTTTGTTCCGAATGGGAAGAAGCTTGTACATCATGCTCTCGCACATTTATGCAATTGATTGTGGATTTAAAAATACGCTCTTTGGAGGAGTTAATGAAACAAATTGATGAAGTTGAGAAACAACTAATAGAGTTATTGTCTCCAGAGTTATGGGCAAAATTTTAAAAAGAAATTGATGATCTTTCAGTTGGTTGGGAGAAGCAAATTAAGAGTGGTAAAACTAAAAAATTTCAACGTGATTTTTCGGATGTTCAAAATAATCGTATCTATAAATGGCGGCAGAAAAAAGTATCAGATAAGAGACGTACATCATCAGTATTATCAGGGATGTCGTCAAGTGTTGGGTCAACATCATCCAATACGTCGAGACAGAGATATGTGAAAAGAAAAAATGCACCTGAGAATAGGTCCATTGGAAAACGACAGATGATGGATTTACCTATGAGTGAGAATAAATCGGCACTTCAGGTAGTTAATCTTTCGGATATAAAATTATCTGAAATTCAATTACGGGTGTTAAGTAGGGGTTTAACCTTTTCCCCTTCATCCAAATTTGATTGTTTTACAGGTATAAAAGATTTGCATCTTTTTGCACGAAAATTAATTTTTAAAAAATTATTTCATCAAGACCCGCCCGTGGGACAGCTCTCCACAACACAGGAACAAGAAGCTCAAAAAATTTTAGACGATCTTTTGAGCGAAAAAACCAATGTGGAAAATCTGACTGACAAACAGGGTAAGTTTCCTTCTTCCCTTCTTCCATCATCTAAGAAATATCCGTCTCTTATGTTGTTTCCTAATATCAAACTATTTGTGGAGTTGGTTGAAAGGGAATTTAGTCGGATTGAACCATCTATTCTAAATGATAATTGTACAAAGGAAGAAAGGATTGCTCTGCGTGAACTTCAAAAACGTAAGGATGTAATTATAAAACCGGCGGATAAGGGTGGTAATGTGGTTCTGTGGCCGGCAAAACTTTATGAGAAAGAAGCTTTGAGACAGCTGAGAGAGAAATCACATTATCAAAAGCTTACATGTAACCCTCTTCTAAAATTTAGATCAGAACTATCTTCTATTTTGGATGACGCAGCACAGAAAGGTGTGATCACCAAACAACAAAGTGATTGTCTCTTACCCACTGATCCCACAATTCCAACATTATATCTTTTGCCGAAGATTCACAAAAATGAAAAGAACCCCCTGGGTCGTCCGATTATTTCGGGTAAAAATAACTTATGTGAACCTATCTGTAAGTTTATTGACTATATATTATGACCGTTTGTGGAGATCTTACCATCTTATGTGAAATATTCTTCAGATATTCTGCGCAAAATGGAAGGGGTTCAGTTAGAGTCAAATATGCTAATTGTAACATGTGATTAGACACTCAGATGGGTTAGAAGCGGTTCGCTTCTTTCTTTCAACCTCAAATTTGGATTCGGATCTATGTGATTTTATTTTGATCAGTCTTGAATTTATATTGACCCACAATTTTTTTATTTTCCGGGAATCTTTTTATGTACAATCGCAAGGTACAGCAATGGGCGCATGTTGTGCGCCCACGTACGCCAACCTATTTTTAGGTTGGTGGGAAAGAAAGATCTTTCTGACTGATTCCCCCCGTTTTGTTGAGAAAGTACAATCTTGGAATAGATATATCGATGATGTGATAATGATCTGGCATGGAACAATCTCTGAACTTGAACAATTTATGTCTTCTTTAAATAGGAATGATGTAAATATGAAACTTACATATAAATATGGAAGGACTCAGATGGATTTCTTGGACATTACGTTCCAGGTTGACGATATGGGTTTTGTCCATTCGGATCTGTTCAGGAAGAAAACTGCAGTCAACTCTCTACTACATGCAAAATCTTCACATCCATATAAACTTGTTGAAAATATACCGGTGGGCCAATTTTTGCGATTAAGACGAATATGTTCTGACTATTCTACTTTTGAAAAAAGATCGATTGAACTTGCTTCAAGATTTAAAGAGAGAGGGTACAAGGAAAGATGGATACACAATGGATTGGAGCGAGCTAGAAAGACTGAAAGAAATCAACTTTTGATGGAAAAGGATAAAAGAGAGAGTAAGTCGAATTGTGATGTAAGATTTATTTCAACATATCATTCCAGGTGGAAAGAAATGCGTACATCAATGGCAAAATATTGGGACATACTCTTAATGGATCCCATTTTGGCTAAGTATCTCCCCCCCTATCCGTCCATCACATATCGCCGCTCAAAGAATCTTCGTGACATGTTGGTGCGTAGTTTCTACAAGGGTATCCAGCCAGAAACGTGTTTTGGATCAAAAGGCCCAAGATGGGGTTGTTCCTCATGTGGAAAATGCGTTGCCTGCCAAAATGTGGAGGATGTGGACTTTTTCCTTAATCAAGATGGGGACACAAGATTTCGTATTACTCACTCAATTAATTGTGGTACAGCTGGAGTGATATATCTGGCACAGTGTCCTTGTGGATTGAAATATGTGGGTCTAACATCAAGACCTTTTAGCAAAAAAGAATTCGTGAACACGTGTTGGGGATCGAAGCTGCGAAAGGTGAGTCAGATTTAAACCTAAAGACTATCCCGAAACATTTCAAATTTTTTTTTATAATTGTGATGCAAAAGGACTTAGATTTATTGGTATCGATAGGGTTCTGTTCAATAAACGTGGAGGAAACTGGAAAAAATTGCTTGCACAACGGGAAGTCCGTTGGATTTATACTTTGGGTACAGCTGCCCCTAGAGGTTTGAATGAGACAATTAGTTTTGCTCCTTTTTTGTAATGTTATCTATCTTTGCTTGTATATTCTTATTTTAATCTATTTATTTTTCAGGATTGTTTGTGTTTATATGTTTATTATTTGAGTACTACTTTTTCTCTCCACTTTTTTTTTTTTAGGTATTTCTTGGATGTTTATTCTGATGTTTTTGAAGGTTATATTGGAGGATTGAAGTGAAGAAGAGAAGAGTTTGAAGAAATGATTTGACATACAATAATGAAGAAAAATGTACTTAAGTTATATATATATATATATATATATATATAATTTTTTTTTTCACTTGAGCATATGATGTAATTCACTTGAACATATTATGTACTGTATATTATCACCTTTATTGTTGTGTTACACGTAATTGATTGCACTTGGGTTGTTCACAATTAATATATAGTTACATGGATTTTTATATGGCTGAATATTTATTGTTGTGTATAGATATATATAATATATATATATAATTGTTTTTTCACTGTGTATTATTTTAGTATATGTAGTATCACGTTATTAATATACTTCTTTGGTTAGCACCGTATTTTTTTTTTTTTTTTCTCACTTGAGCATATGATATAATTCACTTGAATATATTGTGTACTTTATATTATTACTCTTACTATTGTTATACACTTATTGGATTGCACTTGGATTGTTCACATGTCTTTGTATTTATTTATTTATTTATATATATATATTTTTATATATATATATTTTTTTTTATATATATTCTTATTAATTTTTTATTCAATTATATATAAAGAATTTTCTTTAGTACTGTTTCTTATTATTGCTTTTATTATTTTATTTAGTTATTTTTATCATTATTATTTTTCTTTATTTTTAGTATTTTTCTTCATTTGTGTCAGTATATACTTAATTTCCTTCTCCTTTTCTCTCTGTTTGTGATGTCCTCTGTTTCATTTGTGGTCTCCGGTCTTCACTTGCTGTGGGCTGCCATTTTTGGTGGGTCTTTGACTTGTTTCTATAGTTTGGTCTTCAGTGTCTCCACTTAGGTATTTCGCCATTTTTGGTGGGTCTATTTTAGTTACATATGCTCTGGTTACTGACGCCGTGCCAGAACATATGTGTTTTATATCCTTTGTCCTTCTCTGATGACATCCGTGTTTCCGGTCTGCGTGCTGGCGTCGCGCGTGGTCCGTGATTCATGTGACGGACTCAGTTAGACAAATGGGATATTTTTATTATCGGGACCACAGGGTAACAGGGGATATTGCTTTCAGCTGTTTGTCTCTTTACTCTATTGGATGTGATAACTTTTTTAAGGGAGGTTAAGTTAGTTGTGTGTTACACCCTGACGAAGCCAGGTGTGGAGAAACGCGCGTTGGGGTCTGTCTGTGCCTCCTCTGGGTGGGTATGCGCTCTTACTATGGGTGATTATATGGTGATATATCATTGACTGTTTGTATATTTATATGTATATTTGGTTATATACTATGCTACTTATTTGACATGGTTATGCACCTTATGCATACCACCTAGTGTGGGGTTGTATCTTTGTGGCACCACCATTTTTAGCTATATGTATTTGGTCTTTGTATTTTTGTGTTTTTACTATACATTTGGAAATTAATAAAAAGTTTTGTATATATGTACTTTTGTATTTTTGGTAGTTTTTTATATATTGGTGCTAGTTAGAATTTTGGTTTACTACCTTGTTTTATTATGATTTTTTGATATATTGGCGTTGTTTTATCAAGATGAATCAAGCATGGGTCTCTGATGTTGTTGCCCCAGTTGCTGAGGTCACCGATTAGTAGCCGGTCTACTTCACATTCCTCTTGAAAAAGAAATGGTCTTCTTGAAAAAAAAAATTTAAATGCTCATTTCTAACTGCAAATTGTATTTACATTGTCCAAAAGGTAATTTTGCTGGTTTGGCAGTTAGGAGAGTCTAAAAGACACCAATTGTACACAATTTGTTAAAAAAAACCTTATTCCAATTACTCATTTCTTCATGAAAATTTTAAGCACTGTCAATGGTTTTGGGGTCAGGGTGAAGTAACAAACAGCTCTAATCCAGGTCCTTTGGTAAAAAATGTGGTTTCTAACAGGCGTTTCTTCGTCACAGTTTTTAAAAGTGTCCGAAAGGTCATTTATACAATTTTTGGGGTCAGGGTGCTGTAAAAAAACAGCTATAATCCTGGTCCTTTGGTAAAAAAATGTGGTTTCTAACAGGCATTTCTTCTTCACAATTTTTAAAAGTGTCCGAAAGGTCATCATTTTTCCAGATTTTGGGGTCAGGGTGCTGTAAAAAAATAGCTATAATCCAGGTCCTATTCCCAAGAATGTTTTTTTTTTTTTAAGAACCCTTTTATTCTGGCTAATTTTATTGAGTGTTGAAAAGGTCATTTTTGCTGCTTTTGGGATCAAGCAGCTGGAAAAGACTTGTTTCAAATACTCATTTCTTCCTGCTAATTTTACACTCTATGTCCAAAAGGGCATTTCTGCTTGTTTTGGGGTCAGTCTATTGTGAAAGAGGTGCAAGGGGTGCAAATAGGGCAGTACTGCGGTCAGTGGCCCTCTGCCTTTGTCAAAATACTTGCGCATTTACAAGAAGGGTGACATTATGCACTTTAATGGTACGGGAACCATATAAAAAGGCATGCCACCTAAATGCTATCATGACAATACTCCCAGGATCTACAATGTTTTTTTTGTTTTTGTTTTTTTTTAACGTTTTTATTTTGAAAGAATTTTGTAAAGAATACAAAACAGTAAACAGACAAAACAACAACTTTTCCAAATATACAAGAGGTAGCATCCATAGACATGTATAATGCAAATCAAACCGCGCCTCCCTAAATCATAACAATAGATTGATTCATGTTAAAGTCATGTTTCACCCATGGGGAATTTCTGTATACATATCCTCATATATACCCTTAAGTGCGGTCCGTAAGCAGAATGCACCTCCACCTTTCATACCCCAATCAAAGGCCCACCATACAACCACACGAGCCCACTCAAACACACACATTCCTCCGATGTCCGAGTCCCTCCAGTAACAGAATTTACGGGCAGTCCTATCCCGCCTCCAGCCACGGACTCGAAATATCCAAAAACCTGTCCGGTGTCCCCCTCGACTTATATGTAAGTTTATAGAGAGGCAAATCTGTATTAACAAGTTGCCTCCAGTGAGACAGCGATGGGGTCTTCGGCGGTTTCCAGTTCAACAATACGGACTTTCTGGCATAGAACATCAATAGACGATACAAGGCACGCTCATTTCTAGTTGGCACTAGCTCGTCAACCAGCCCCAAAAGGCACGTCTCTGGTGTGCAATCCCCCGGCAGGCCCACATGATCATCTAGGAAGCCATGAACCTCAGACCAGAAGACACGAATAATTGGACATTCCCACACCATATGCATCCATGTTCCCCGAGCTCTATCACACCTAGTGCACAGGTCTCTAGTCATCTGGCCCATCCGCACCAGGCACACTGGGGTAAAATAAATTCTGTGCAACCACTTGACCTGAATCAGGTGATCTCTGGAGCTAACTACTGTCGGTCTCCATGACACCTCCAACTCCTCCATGTGATGGGGTTGCAGATCCGAAATATCTGACTGCCAATTCCCAAATGCCTTCCTTAAGGGGGAGGGTTGAAGTTCTAAGATACATATATAAAATGTAGAAAACGATTTCCTAAGATTTTCCCTCCTAGCAATTTGCTCAAGACTACCACACTTCAAGGTAATATTCCCTCTCCCAAACTGCTGTCTACAAGCGTGCCTGAGCTGGAAATAGCGAAATAGTGCCACTCTCGGGATGTCAAACTCAGACATCAAGTCAGAGAAATCTCGAAATCGGCCCCCCTCATACAATTGGCCCAGATATTTAAGGACTTTCCTTGGACAGAATTCAAAATCCACCAAGGATTCTAGTACAGCCAATTTCAGGTATCTCCCTAGTGGAATATATGGGGACCAGGAATTTCCACTCGACTCACCACCATAAATACCTACAAACCTTTTCCGAACTGCTACTGTGGCTGCCATGTTAGAGGTGTACTCTCGCATTGGATACTGTCCCTGTCTGTATACTAGGTTCGCGAATGCCTCGTTAGACCCAATAATAGCCGCTTCTAACACCACAGCCGGATTGCCACTGTCGGCGCGAATCCACCATGCCAAGTAGGAGCGCTGAACTGCAACATAATATATATAAAAATCTGGTAACGCCAAACCCCCATTCCCATATAAGGCCTTCAAAGTTGCCCTACTCAGTCGCGGCACCCGCCCTCCCCAAAGAAAGGAAGACACCATCTTCTCAAGCGTCTCAAAATGCGTCTTAGGTAGAATGCAAGGGGCTGCCCTATAGAGGTACAGGAATTTAGGTAAGAGCACCATTTTCACTAAATTTATTTGGCCAATCAGGGTCAAAGGTAATGAAGCCCAGGCAGTAAGCTTTCTTGAGACTTCCTGCATCACCGGAGTGATATTCAGGCTTATGAAGTTCCGGACATCACTATGAATCTGGATTCCCAAATATTTAAACCTGTCAGAGACTACTAGTTGACAGTTCTTGGAAATATCCTCCCTCCCTACCGCATCCACCAAAAACAATACAGACTTCGACCAGTTAACCCGTAGTCCCGAAAAAGAACCAAACCGGTCTACTACCTGCAAAAGAGCCTCTAAAGAGTCTCGGGGGTTTGCAAGGTACACCAAAAGATCATCCGCATAAAGGGACACCTTCTCCGTCATCCCCCTGATATTCCAGCCCTCAATTGCAGAATGATTATTTATCAGCAATGCCAGCGGCTCCATCACCAAGGCAAATAAGAGGGGGGACAAGGGACATCCCTGCCTCGTGCCCCTACCCAACGCAATTTGGGAGGAGAGATACCCATTAACACGGAGTCTAGCGACTGGCTTCAAGTACAGAATTTTCAACCACCGAAGAAAATCTGCAGGGAAACCCTTAAGATCTAATACTGCCCACATAAAGCGCCATTCCACTGAATCAAATGCTTTTTCATTATCTAGAGAAGCTATTACTCTAGATCCAGTGTTATCATGCTCAAGCTGTAAATTAGTGTATAGTCTTCTCAAATTTATATCAGTGGTCTTCCCAGGCATAAACCTATACCCACCACTGACAAAATAATGGAGCTTAGGCGCCTTGCCAGAACTTTCGCCAGAATCTTGACATCTAAATTGATAAGAGAGATAGGCCTATAAGAGCTACAAACATCCGTTGGTTTACCCGGTTTGTGTATCACTACAATGATCGCCTCGTATGGGGTAGGCGGCAGAGCTCCGCGTTCGAAAACTTGCTGAAATAAAAATTCAAGACGGGGTGCACACTCCTCACTGTAAAATTTATACCATTCAGCCGGAAGCCCGTCGGGTCCCAGTGTCTTGCAAGTGGCCATGCAATTCACCGCCCTCTGTATCTCTTCACCCATTACAGGCCCCTCAAGCACTTTACATGCCTCATCCGAGATCTTTGGTAGGGATATGGATTCAAGAAAGCCGACAATTTCAGCGTCTGTGCAAGTAAGCCGCGATGAATACAGCTGAGCATAATACTCTACAAACTGGTCTAGAATTCCTACCGGACTAGTTACCAGGGCACCTGACTTACTTTGAATCCCCGCTACTACTGTCTGAGGGACTTCCAGTCTAGCCAGAAAAGCTAGTGTCCTTCCATTTTTGTCCCCTTCAGCAAAGATTTTCTGTCTCTGTGACAGCAGCTTTTTTTGAGTGTAAGCAGTCAGGTGAAGGGAGTATTCCCTCTGCAACCTCTCAAATGTGTCCCGGTGTTCAGAATCAGGGTGTGAAACATATTCCGATTCAGCCTCCGTTAGCCGGCACTCCAGCTCGGTTCTGGTCTCTTTAAGCACCGCCCTATGTGCAGCAATGGCATTAATCAAAGCGCCCCTTGTAACAGCCTTAAAAGCCTCCCACTCCACCAGTGGGTCCGAAGATCCCCCATTCAATGCCCAGTAATCCTCAATCGCTGTCGCACATTTGCTGGTGACTCCCTCCACCTTTAACCAACCAGAGTTTAATCTCCACAGTTTCATAGTTCCGGCAATTGGCTGGGTAGTTCTTACCAGCAGAGGTGCATGGTCTGAGATTCCCCTAGGTAAGTACTCCGCCGTTGAAACCTCAGACAAGAAATCTCTACTGGCAAAGGCTAGGTCTATGCGAGACAGCGAACCCGTCGTGGCCGAAAAACAGGAAAACTGCCTGTCCCTAGGGTGCTTCGAGCTCCACACCTCTACTAGGCTATGAGCCTCTGCCCAGTTGTGCAAAGCAGAACTATGAGTCACATGTGGATACAGTCTATCCATAGTTTGATCCAGAGTGGCGTTAAAGTCACCTATTAATAAGACCGGCAACGCTGGGTACAGGGAGACATTCGTCATTACCCCATCTAAAACCGCTATATCGAAGGGAGGAGGGACATATATGCCGCCTATAACATACTCACGGCTTCAGATCTGAGCATGAAGAAGCAAAAACTTCCCCAAGGGACAAAGGTGTACGTCCAGTAGTCGAAAGGGGAGACTATTCCCCACTAATGCGGATACCCCTCTTGCATAATTAGAGAAAACTGAGTGATAGGCCGAGCCAATCCAAGGCCTCTTTAGAGTCAGTACTTTTTGCCCTCTGAGATGAGTCTCCTGTAGAATAACAATGTCAGGGTTATGCGACTTTAGATAATTAAAAACCAAGGACCTCTTAATCTTGCAATTCAGCCCCCTGACATTCCAGGACAGAATTTTAAAACCTGTCATGGCTAGGTTGGGTACAGCATTCCCCTCCCACCTGTCAGGACCCAGACACCGGAGCTCATTCTCACCCATTCACTCCCACACTGCATGCAGACCAACCCCCACACACATAACCAAAAACAAAAACCCAACTCCAGAACCCACCCCGCCCAACCACCCCCAACTCGGCTGAGCCTACTTTCCCAAACCGTAAATAGTAGAAAAAATTCCATAACTATTCCATATAGGAAACGCTCCCTGCCTCTCGCTCGTTATGCACCAGTGTTAAGAGGGAAGAAAAAAGGACAGATCCTCGTTAATTAACGGCGCTAAAAAAGGAAAACAAAAAGCACCTAAGAAGAAAGGTGTAAAGGGGCAAAAAAGAAGGAAAAAGGGAAAATCACAACCCCCAAACGACCTTTCTCCCTGAGCTCCTATCAAACAGGGAAAAGTCCCAACTGATTAGAGAACCGGAGTATTCTGCCGCTACTCCGTCCAAAGCTGTAAGGGAGGATCAACAGTAACAGACCTCCTACCTGAATACGCCCCAACTGAGCGCACTTGACAATAGTATTTGCATATACTGTGGAGAGCCACATACAATATCAACAGCAATTATGATGGCTTTGATGATGAAGAGTCCTAGAAAGCATAACAGTAGTCTAGAAAAACGTATGCCAAATGGACTATGGTGTAATACCTCAATTTCACACTGGCCTGGACATTCTTAAAGACATACAACAGAACTCGACTCAGGCCTTTAGTCCTAACGGAAAATGTTGTTACCTAACTGTAGAACCGATAACCAAAAGTATAAGTATATACCTACACTCCATGACAAGCAGCTTGAAAGATATTGTGGCGTCGTTGACGTGCTAGTGGCGCCTCTCCACCCCTGTGGAAAACCTTACACAGGAGGGAGTATCAAACATCGACACCACAGTGCACCCCAACCACTGTTCCCGCTAACAGCAATTTGAGAAAAAAAAAAAAATTAATCTAACTGTAAAACTTATTTCTGCCATAAATATAAATTCTTACAATATGACACCAAGTACATAGATATTGCAGCGTCATTGATGCGCTAGTGGCATCACTGCCCTCAACTGCAGCCTCACCAACACTGTAAGTACAGATCTATACAATAGTGCAACAAATATAAGGATACTGCAGCCTCACCGAAGCGCCGATAACACCCCCATATGTTGAGGGAGGTTCCTGCAGATAAGGGAGCAGTAAACATCGACTCCCCAGTACGCTTCAACTAGCCTCGCCGATATCGATCTATCTTTATGAAACTGCAAAATGGCGACAATTAGTCTCGAAAAGAGTGAAGTTAAAGCTATCTGTCTGCAGACTCCAGATTGTCGATAATAGTGGCAGTCCATACATAATGCTAAGCCATAGAAAGACCCATAACATAAGCCAGATGGCTACCTGGGCTGCCCTTAAAGTGATCAGTGTTCACGTCTCTGACGCCTATCTAGCCAGTCATTGGCCTCCTCCGGCGTGTTGAAGAAAAAGGATTTATCTTGGTCTTGCACCCTGAGCCGGGTGGGGTATAACATTGCGTATCGCAGCCCCAGATCTCTAAGGCGGCCACGAACTGACGCAAACTGCCTCCTCTGCTTCTGAACTTCTGTTGTAAAGTCCGGATAGAAGGACAGCCTTGTATTTCCATATTTAACTTCTCCTTTCTTCCTGGGTGCAGCCAAGATAGCATCGCGGTCTCGGTAATTCAGAACTTTAATTATAAATGGCCTAGCAGGAGACCCCGGCGGCAGGGACCTAGTGGGTATTCGGTGGGCCCATTCAATTACAAAGCAGGAAGAGAGGGTAATAGGCTCCAGAACTTGGCGGATCAAGGCCTCTGCAAACAGCTCCGGGGTGGACCCTTCCACCCACTCCGGAATGCTCAAAATACGGACATTGTTTCTTCGGCTGCGATTCTCTGCATCCTCAACTCTATGTTGTAGGATCTGAATTTGATGTTGCATAGTGGCGCCAGAGCGCCCCTGAGCCGCCGCAATATCCTCCACCTCACCGATCCGGCGCTCTGTTTCTGCGGTTCTGTCTCGCACCCTATCTATATCCGCCCGCAGTCTGTTTATATCAGATTGGATATGGTCAATTTTGACCGTCAAAGCAG
This sequence comes from Phyllomedusa bahiana, assembly GCA_025379985.1. Classification (NCBI taxonomy): domain Eukaryota; kingdom Metazoa; phylum Chordata; class Amphibia; order Anura; family Hylidae; genus Phyllomedusa; species Phyllomedusa bahiana. The sequence goes on from JAODAL010005247.1 coordinate 69,344, forward strand.
CTTGGCAGGAGGCAATGGCAGCCATGATCTTATCAGTATCTGGTACGCAACCAGGAGGCGCTCCAGCGCCTATATCTTCCTCCGTTTGACTCATCATATCTACCTTGCCTTTCTGAGTAGCAGAGGTTGATGCTCTCCCAGTATTTCGTCCCATAAATAGCCGTACTTTACCCCACTGCAGAGGCACAAAGAAAGGCAGCTATACGTATGGTGTAAATGGTGGCCCTCTTAGGATACAGGCAACAGAATAGGAGGGAAAATAAAGGAGGATAACTGCCCCAGCACACAGTCCTGGGTCCAGAGGATACACTGATTGATTTAGCCATCCAGGCCACCAACTGTCCTCCACTCTGCCTCAGCACCTCACCTCTATACGCAAGCGCCCCCCAGGCAAAGATATTGTATAAGGACCGGGTCCAATGTCCCCCAGCTCTCCACTCCTCCAGAACATATAACCAGGGGTCTAGTCACTCTGAGAGCCAGCAGCCTCTCCCTCTCCTGCCTTCTGGAGAAGGTGACTTCCCTTTACACTTATCTGTCCTTAGCTCCTCTCTCCCGAGTCGCAGCAGTGACTGTCAGGTCTCAGCAGCGCTGGTCTGCCGTCTCTTCTCTGGTCTGGATCTCCAGTGCTAGTCTGCCGTCTCTTCTCTGGTCTGGATCTCCAGTGCTCGCTCATCCGGCTCCCCCCTTGGCTGTCAAACAGGATGCGCTCCGGAGATCGCCGCTTAACAGCTGTAATGATTTGTACTTGTGAACTTTGGCTGGTTCACGCTCCAGCTTCTGAAAGCTCTGCACAGCGTCTGGCTGCTGTCAGTTCTGTACGCTCGCCGGGACTCTACTGCAGCTCCTCGCCGTGTCCCTGCTCCGGTCACCACACCAGACGTCTAAAGCAGGTAACTAATGCGGCTCAGTGCGCCGCTCTGCGCTGCTTCACTCCCGCTCCGCAGTGTCTGCTGTATCTCGGTCACCTGCCACTTGCAGCGTAGCAAGGGAGGGAGAGAGGGAGAAAATGGCCGACCTTCCCGCCGGGAATATCAGGCCTGGCGCGCAAAAGACAGATGTCTTCTATAAGGTGTCTGTACTGCACTGCTCTCGAATATGGCGCTCTCAGTGCCTCCAGTATCTCATCTCCTCCACGACCAGCCTAAAATCAAGAGTCCTCCAATTCAGATGGTAAGGATTAAATCACGGCAAGTGCTTCCTCACTCCATCTAAGCAGGCCACGCCCCCCCAGGATCTACAATGTTAAACGGCATGTGTGAATTTTCTGAACAAGCAGATAGATGATAAAACCCTTGCCTAAGAATCAATGTTCATGTGAAGCAGATTCAGCACCCCATGAGCAGAGACAGTTTCCTCCAGCACATCCAGTAAAATGAGAATAAGGAAGCCAGGAAAAGGGCACCTGGGTGGAACTGGATCGTCAACCAGCATTTCCAAGTGAAGCTCACTTTGTCCACACTCACGTAAATGTATATAAAGGTATTTCAATTGTACAATCTAAGATGGAGGCTCTAACATGAATCACATGGCAGTTTAGACTGGTTGTCCTGATGCTTGCTATTTAAGGTAAAACAATAGGGCTCAGGATATCATTTTATAACCTGACTGTGGTGACAAAAAGCCTCATGGGTCATGGGGGCAGGCATGGGCTATAAAAGACAAGAGCATGCTTTTGGACGGGCTCTTTCTCTTGGGAGGAAGCAAGCAGACACATGGAGCACATGGAGAGCACTACACATGGGTGAAGGCCTGGATGGTAACACATCATTGTATTTTGTTCTATGTTACATGATTTGTAACTGTCATTGGTAATTGGTTGTGTAGTGTTGTATTGCTGTTGTATTCAGTTAAAGAAACAGCGTTTTTTCAATCCAAATATCAGTTAATTTTTGGCTGCTCATTTCTTTTGCGCAATTTATATCCAAGGGTTAATTAAGTGTTTTTCTGCTGTTGTAGTCAGTAAAAGAAACAGTTTTTCAACGCCAAAGAAGAAATTTTGCCTGTAGCATAATTCATATCGGAAGGTTAATTAAGCGTTTTTCTTCTGTTGTAGTCAGTAAAATATACGTCATTTTAACACGCCACATAGCTGTTAATTTTTGGCAGCTCATTTCTTTTGCGCAATTTATATCCAAGTTTTAATTAAGCGTTTTTCTGCTGTTGTAGTCAGTAAAAGAAACGGTGTTTTTCAACACCAAAAAAGAAATTTTGCCTGTAGTATAATTCATATCCGAAGGTTAATTAAGTGTTTTTCTGCTGTTGTAGTCAGTAAAATACACGTCGTTTTAACATGACACATAGCTGTTTATTTTTGGCATCTCATTTCTTTTGCGCAATTTAGATCCAAGATTTAATTAAGCATTTTTCTGCTGTTGTAGTCAGTAAAAGAAACGGTGTTTTTCAACGCCAAAGAAGAAATTTTGCCTGTTGCATAATTTATATCCGAAGGTTAATTAAGCCTGTTTGCGCTTTTATATTCAGTAAAATACAGTGTTTTTAAGCGGCACATACAAGTAAATTTTTCCTGCCCATTTGTGGAGCGCAATTTATATCCAAGGGTTACCCAAGCTTGTTAGTGGGTTCATTTACAGTCAAATACAGGGTGTGTATTTATCATATACAGATATCTTCATTAAACAGAGTCTGTACATTTTTAAACAAACAGTATGTCAGACAGAGAGGTGGCAGGCTCTTCACATGCGAGTGGCAGTGGCACAAATATTCCTGGAGCAGGCACAGGTCACAGCACAGTAAAGGGAAGTCGCAGCAGGGGTGACTCGGTGAGGCCAGAACTGCCGGTGTTATCTACCGGCCGTGCGTTGACCAGCAACCCAAGGGTTCTTGATTGGTTGACTAGGTCATCCACTTTCTCCCAGATGACATCTGACAACCCCAGCCAAGAGTCGGTGGGAACGTCAGACACAACCCTTAGTTGGCATGGCCCGGGAATGGGTCAGCGGCCCTCACCTGTCCTCAACCCGCCTCTGTCCCATCCGGTTCCCTCAGCCAGAGATCTACTATGTGGTCTGGGCTCAGCGCCACTATACAGCGAGGATGAACAATTTGAGGAGGACAGTCAGCAGCTACTTGGCAGCGAAGAAATGGGGCCAATATCCCCTGCTTCTTGCAGTAGGCGGCAAAGTATAGATGTGGAGAGTGGCATGGGACGTCAGCCTCTGCATACCAAGACCGTTGAGGAGGACAGCAGTGAAGATCAAACAATAATCGATGATGATGTAGCCGACCGTCAGCTTGCGCCTCAGGCAGCGGCGCAGCCAGAAAGTGGGTAGTGTGGCCGTGAGTCAGCAGGGACGCAGCAGTGCGAGGTCAGGAGCCAAGCGGACACAGGGTAGAAAACCTGCTTCACAGGTCCAAGAAAGTAGCGGCACTGGGGCTCAGCGAGGCAGCGGCAGTAGTAGTCACTCAGTGCGGAGCGTTGGCGGTAAAATCCACGGTGTGGCAGACACCGGAGGAGCCGAATATGGGTATATGTAGAAACTGTGGGCAGAAAGTGAAGCATGGCAGGGAGCTAACGTTGACACCATGGCCCTGTGTCAACACATGCAGCGTCACCATCCGGTGGCCTGGGAGAAACGTGGCTCAGATGTGGTGATCCATCCTGCTGCCGCAGCAGCAGCAGCGCCCGGTGGCACGCATGCCATTGCAGCCAGTCAAGCCTCCACCACCTCTGCAGAAGGGAGCTGTTTTTCTTTGCCATCATCTCCCGGTCCAGACACTCCTGCTCCTCATTACTCATGGTGCCAGCAGTCGTTCAACGAGGCGATTGCAAAGAGAGAACAGTATGCGTCCAACCATCCTACGGAGCAGAAGCTGACCGTGCTCCTGTCCAAGTTGTTGGTACTGCAGTCCCTCCCTTTCCAAATAGTGGATTCTGCACCGTTCAGAAAATTAAGGGCCTCTGCCGAGCCGAGGTGGAGAGTTCCAAGCTGTAATTTCTTTTCCAAAAAGGCAGTACCAGCCCTTCACAAATATGTAGAACAGAAGGTGGGCCAGTCCTTGAGCTTATCGGTTTGTTCCATGTTGCACGGCAGCGCGGACGTGTGCAACTGTAACTACGGTCAGGGCCAGTACATGTCCTTTACGGCCCACTGGGTGAATTTGCTTCCTGCCCAGCCACACCAACAACTTGAACAGGAGACGCCGCTTTCTCCTCCACGTTGTCAAACTGCTGCTCCTGTGTCAATGTCCGCCGCCTCCTCCTCCTCCACCACCACCATCTCAGCCTCCACAAGTGCTGCTCCATCATACCACATGTGTAGGGCACCGCGGTGTCACGCAGTTCTACACCTGGTTTGCCTCGGCGAACGAAGTCACACACGGGAGGAACTGCTCCGAGTCATGCAGCAAGAAATCGATGTGTGGCTTTCTCCGCGCCAACTGCAAATCGGAACCATGGTGACGGACAATGGGAGGAACATGGTGTCCGCGCTGCACAAAGGAGGGACGGTCCATGTGCCCTGCATGGCGCACGTGTTCAATCTGGTTGTGAAAAGGTTACTGAAGTCTTCCACAGATCTTCAGAAGATTCTGAAAATGGCCAGGAAACTGTGCATGCACTTCATCCATTCCTACAAAGCCAGGAACACCCTCCTCGAGTTGCAGCAGCAGAACGGCCTCCCCCAACACACGCTGATATGCGATGTTTCCACCTGTTGGAATTCCAGCCTGCACATGTTGGACCGACTGTATGAACAGAGAAAGGCCATTAACGATTTTTTGATGATCCAGGTGGACAGGAGTACTCCACTGTGTAACTTTGTTGTCAGTCAGTGGCAGCTCATGCGTGACACCTGCCTTTTGCAGAGGCCATTTGAGAAGGCCACGTTATTTGTCAGTCGCCAGGACTACAGGATGAATGATGTCATTCCACTGCTTCATGTCCTGGAACAGATGCTGAAAAATCTGTCTGGGCAGGGGACTGGAGACCTGGCGACTACATCTCGCGGCCACATGAGTCCGGTGGGGACTGAACTGGAGGAGGACATTGGAGCACAAGCATTGTCTGGTGAAATGAGTTGTTTTTTTTACCCAGGTGACAGGAGAGGAGGAGCAGGAGCAGCTGGAGGAGGTAGATGGAGATGAGGAAGACGAGGGAGATGACCCGCAAGCACCGTGGCAGTATACAGTGGAGATGGAGGCAGGGAGTCCCTCGGTGTCACTTGTGCAGATGGCCCGCAACATGCTGATTTGCCTGGCTAGTGACAGCCGAATAGTCACCTGGAAGAAGGGTGACTTCTGGCTCTCCACCCTATTGGACCCTCGCTACCGGTCCAAAATGGGAGCCTTTTTCCCAGCTGCTGACAGGACGGACAAACTGAAATACTATAGAGAAATCCTCCGTAGTCAGTTGGCCGCTGCCTATGTGCGGCATCGTCCCTCCTCTGACAGGTCTGACCGGGGGGTTCCTCAGCGCTCACGTACCACTGCCACGGCTGCTGTGGGAAGGTGGGGGGGGTAGGAGCAGTACCAGCTCCATCAGCAGCAACCTAAGTCTGGAGTCGCTGATGAGCAGCTTCCTTCACCCGCCTCGTGAGGAGGGCACTCGCCAGCAGCAGCAGCAGGTGGTGGCCTACTAGGACAGCACTCTGCCACCCCAGTTAGAAGATCTGCTGGACTACTGGGCAGCCAAACTGGATGTGTGGCCACAACTTGCCGAGTTTGTAGTGGAGAAGTTGTGCTGCCTGGCCAGTAGTGTGGCATCAGGTGTTCAGTGCGGTGGGGGCCATCGTTACCCCAAGGAGAACCCACTTGTCCACCGGATATGTGGAACGACTGACCTTTGTCAAGATGAATCAGGCGTGGATTGGCCAGGATTTCCACACACCAATGCCTTAGGCATCAGATTATATCAGCCATGACGCCTTACCCAAACTTTGAGAAATGAGTCTGGGTTCAAACTACCTGCCTCAGCCACTATTCTGATGCCGCCACCCGCCTGATGCCACACATCTGCTGCCAGTTACTCCATCTGCCTACTACCATCTTTACCAGGCACTGGTATTGCCACCCACCTCCACACTGTGTCATTGTGCCACTCTCTGACCTCATGCTGTTGCCCCTGCCCTCACCTCCACTCTCTGTCATTGTGCCACTTTGTGGCCTACTCCTGTTTTTGCCACCTCCAGAATTTGTCATTGTCCCACTGTCTGACCTCATGCTGCGTCTGTGGCTGCTGCCGTGACCTACAGACTCTGTCATTGTGCCACTGCCTAACCTCATGCTGCTGCTGTGGCTGCTGCCGTGACCTCCACATTCAGTCATTGTGCCACTCTGTGGCATACTCCTGTTGGTGCCACCTTCACACCTCATGCTGCTGCTGTCGATGACATCATCTCCACACTGTGTCATTTGTGCCACTTTGTGGGCTCCTGATGTTGCTGCCACCTCCAGAATTTGTCATTGTGCCACTCTGTGGCCTACTCATGCTGCTGCCAAGTGACCGCTGTCTCACTGGAACACCCTGTGGTTTCCTAATGCTGTTTCCACCCTCACCACTCTATGATGTTGCCACTATATTTCCTTTTTTCCCCTTCTTTTCACCTGTCAGAAGGAATGGGAAGGATCAGGATTGTCTAGCCAAAAGCAGGAGTGGATACAGAACACAGAAGACATGCAAATATCCCATTTACTGGTCATCTCTGTTTTGGATCAACTCCTGTTTGTTTTTGGCCTTAGCAATACTGATGGATTATTGACCGATTGAAAGCGGACACTGACGGATGAAAGGAAGGGCAAAATGATCAGAGACGTCAACGCAAAATTACTACCGACACCCTCTCCACTCATTTTGGGGGGCCTCTACATGTATCAGCGTTTAACAGAACAGGTTTTGTGACGGTTTAAAGCTCTGGCCTCATGGAGTGACCCCTGCTGTGACGTCCCCTTACTGTGCTGCGATCTGTGGCGACTCCAGTTACCAACTACTGTGTTCTTTGACCCTATGGTAAGATCTTAGCCCTCAGCTTGTTTTTTTCCATGTGGCGCTGCCATGACTTTATCAGGCTGCATTCCCACTTCAGTTTTTTGGTCAGTTTTGCCCCCGTAAGTGCCCAGGGAATTTTAGAGTGAAGCAATCCTAATAGCGGCGGCAGTCATGTGTGTGTCATACTAAAACACAGCATTGTATGAAGACCAAACCAAGCTCCCTCTGCATATTTGAGCATGGCACAACATCCTCCAGGCTCTGTGCAGCCAGGAAATAACTGTATTTTAACGCGATTTGTCCCGAAGTAATTCGGACCGAAATGGATTTTGTCGGAAAATTCGGCGAACTCGGCGAACCGAATTTTTGAGAAATTCGCCCATCTCTAATTATTATTATTATTATTATTATTATTATTATTATTATAAGCAGAAATTTGTCAAGCGCTACCCAGGTTTTGACTGTCTTCTGTGGTAGGCTCGAGGTTTTAGACCACACTTCCGGCATTCCCACTCTGCTTCGTCCCGACTGTCAGCATTGCTGAGTCATCTGGATCTCCCCGTCAACCGTCATTTCTTCGTACAAATTTTATTGGGAGTGTGCATACCATTTTGTCTGGTATTAGAGTCATGCTGCTTTAAAAGACAGTGATTTCAATGTCCTATTCAGAAAACTCTTATTTGAAATAATCTTTTCTTCTGGTGATTTTTATTCTGATGGTCTGTTTTGGTGGTCAGGTCACTGTAAAAAAAACACCAATAGTAAAGGTCATATTGAAAAAAAAGCTTATTTCACATACTGATTTCAAATTTCACATGCCTCAAGGCAGTCAAATTGAACAGCGGTGGGGGCGTGGCTTGGAGAGCTCAGTGAATGGACGCACACTGAGAGAGCTCCGCTTCCAGGCCGCCCGTTTGAGCTACCCACTAGCTGAACACCGGCCCTAAATGGGGAGAAATCGGTCCCAGACGCCCAGGAGAACCCCTACCACCAAATCCATGCCTCCTACGCCGGGTACCGGGCTGGACCGCTTCGTCACCAGGAGAGCGGTCAGACGCGGCCACACTGAGGAGCCGGCCCCATCTTCCTGCCGCAGCCGGACCACGCCGGAGGAAGCACAAGCACCGAGACTTACACCGGCAGCCCTCATCACAGCAGCGCACCCGGCTACCGCAGACCCGGCCTCCTCCTGCTACTCCGCCGGACTGGGTAAGCCGCACAGCCAGCCTGCACCCTTGGCCCCCGCTCCGCTGCACCACGTGGCCGCCACCATTACAGCCTCAGGCCCTGATAGCGGCGCTAAGACCTCAGAGACAGCCTGCAGGCCGGAATCTCCATCCTCTCGCCCCCTGCTCCAGAACCCATGAAGCAGGCTGCAGACTGTGCCATACTGCCCCACCTCAGCCCCAGGGGGTTACTTCTCAGCCTGTTAAGCCCGCGGCTCCCGGCTCACCTACTGCTGTGGCAGTGCAGGTCCATTCCCCTGCGAGAATCACTGGGCCTTACACCTCCCCTGGGACTCTTGTCCGCCTCCAGGCCTTTACAACTCGGGACCCTCCAAGTGCAGCGGAAGTCCTTGGATCCCATTGTGCTCCCCCTGCTCCTGCGGGACCCACAAACCCCATGTAGTCACGCTCTCATCTATTGTCTCCCCCCCCCGGGGTCTCCACAGATGAAGACCACCATGTCTCACACCAAGCATTATGCAGGGAGGGAGCTCTCAGAGGGTCTATCGTCCTCACCCCCACAGCTGTGGGATGCGTCCCAAGAGGACTCCATCGGTCCGTTCTCGGCACACTCCTCAGTGGTACCCCCTCACACTCTACGTCCAGACGCCCCTGAATTCTCTCAAGACCCCCGTGCATTGGCCCCTCCGCCTCTGCCAAATGCCCAGCAGTGGTCAGATTATCTTCAACTACTTCCGAACATCTGAAAAGCCGACTTCCAAATTTTGATATCTGAGGTGAAAGAGGCCTGCAAACAGGAGATCTCATCATTGCGACAGGACATTACGCACCTCACAGAGAGCGTGGATATCCTCGATGAAGACCATGCTATTGCTCGAAACTACCTATCCGCCCTCCACCCAACCCTTGTGGCCCAAGCATCAGTGGTACGTGATCTTGGTCGTCATGTGGAAGATCTGGACAACAGGTGGCGCCGAAATAACATTCAGATCCGGGGGTTGCCTGAAACCGTCAATGACGACAGCATTCCATCTGCTTTGGTGACGATCTTCAATGGCGTCCTGGGTGAGCCGCCCTCCCATCCTATCAAGCTGGATAGGGCCCACAGAGCCCTTCACCCCAAAGGGTCCTCACCCCTCCCGACGGACGTCATTTGCTGTGTGCATGATTTTATCACCAAGGAGAATATTATGATGAAAGCACGGGCCATGCGCACCTTGGAATACGAGGGGGAGCAGATTCACCTATTCCAAGACCTGTCATGGGTTACACTACAGAAAAGGCACCTGAAACCACTACTATCTATTCTGAGAGAGCATCAGATCCCGTATAGATGGAACTTTCACTTCGCCCTTTCGGCTTGGAGGGATGGCCGTGTGGTCACTCTCAAAACCCATGAGGACATGCAAACATTCTGTGATGGCCTGCAGATTCCGATTCCGCAGCTCCAGGACTGGAACTTGGATGTTCTCTCCACTCCTCCTCCAACGTCCTGGCGCCGGTCACCGCAAAAAGGACGACTCCCCACCGGGGGGACCCCGGCCGGGGGTGCAGACTCCCGCATACCCCTCTCCGCTAGCACTGCCCTTGGGACTCTTAAGTTTTTTGTTAATGTGTCTTTCTCCCCTTAGCTAGGCTCTAGCTACAGTTCTCTTCCCTCTAGATGTGGGTCTTCTAAATGTAAATTTGGTCACCTCCAATGCAGGCGGCTTGGATAACGTTGCAGCCTGTCCTCCACATATTAGGTCCAACTTGATAATTAGTTTTAGGCTCTTGCTTTTGTATTCACGGTTCTCCTCACGGGGCTCAAGCTCCGTTTCTGTAATTTACTTGTGTATCCTGGTTCCTGCCAGACTCTGAGAAATTTTGCACTTGTGCACGGTCTCTTTTCCTGCGGGAATTGGGACTCCCTCCGTGGGAGGGGGCATTTTTTGCTCTAGAGACAGGAGGACAGAGGGTCCTTGGTGGGCTTTCTAGGTTCCCCTTTTTACTTTTTTATACTCCCTTCCCCCCTTAATTTAAAAAAGCACGTTCTTGGACACCTCTCCTCCTCCTCTCTCCCCTACCCAGAGAATTTGGTGGGAAATTATACGTTGTTTTTCATCTGGGTTATCTTCCGCTCAAACATTTAGCTTAATTACGCTCGTTCTTTAATAGATATTTGATAAGTGTTCCCCCTGTCCTGCGTTCCTTTCTGTTTACCTGTTGTATCTTTTCCCTCCCGGTGCTCACTATAGTTACATGTGTTACCATTAATGCGAAGGGTCTAAACTCAGACGTGAAGCGGACATCGCCTTCATTCAAGAGACCCATTTTGACATGCGCGGCTCTTTTATTTTGCCAGAGCAGCCTTTCCCGTGGCCTATCCGCTTCTAGTGGTCAGAAAAAGGCAGGAGTAGCGGTCCTTATCTCAGCATCCTTCCCCTTCCAGGTTAACAGCTAAGAGTTGGACCCTTCGGGCCGTTTTGTTATCCTCCAGGGATCCTTGTATGGGGCCCCACTGACACTCTGCACTGTCTATGCCCCTAACTCATCCCAAACACGATTTCTTTCACAAGTCCTCACCAGGCTGTCTAGACTTCCTCCAGGGGGCTCTTATTCTAGGAGGAGACTTTAACCTGGTGTTCTCCCCAACGTCAGACAGGCACTCTCTACAGGGTAGACCCCCCCTCCAGACCCTCATTGCAAGCGTTCACAGAGTTGTGCAAACTGATCAGGAAACATGGTCTCTATGACTTGTGGAGGATTAACCATCCAACCGATCGGTCCATAACTTTCTATTCTCCCCCGCACCAGACACATTCCCGTCTGGACTGCTTTTATGGCAATATCCCAGCCATGTGTATGTTGCATATCATGGTCAGACCACGCTCCGGTCTCCCTCCTTCTAAAAACTGGCATTCCTTGCTCCCGTTCCTGCCATTGGTGGTTGAACGAATCCATGCTGAAAAGACTGGCCTTGCGAGAGGAAATTCGTGGCGCCCTCACCAATTTCTTTGATTTGAATGAAGGGTCGGTTGGCTCCGTGTCCACGCTCTGGCAAGCCCACAAGGCAGTTCTCAGGGGAATGTGTATCTCCATGGGGGCTAAGTTAAAGAGAGATGCCGGGGAGAAAGCCCGGTTTCTGCATACTCGCCTCCAGTCCTTGCAAACCATAATGTTTTCTAGGCCAAATTTACGCACCTTACGCTCTATCGTTGAAGTCAGATCCCGCCTTAAAGACCTAGCATTGCAAAGGGTTGAGCAATTACTACTCTACTCTAAGCAGAAATTTTACGAATACGGCTATAAAACCCAAACCTCCTAGCCCGACAACTGAAGGACAGGCGGGTAAATTCTACTCCTCAAGCTTTGAAGGGTCCTGACGGCTCTCTAACTTACGATCCCAAAACCATGGGCAACCTGTTTCGTCAGTTCTTCTCTGGCCTATACTCTTTGCCCAAGGATGCCCAGGTCCCGGATGCGGACTTCATTGCTAGGATTGGCACCTACCTCGAGTCCTGTTCTTTCCCCAAACTGTCTAGGGAGTCGGCCAAGGTGCTTAACTCACCTATTGAGCTGGACGAACTACTGGGAGTCATTAAAGACCTCCCCAATGGTAAAGCCCCTGGTCCTGATGGGTTCCCATACTCGTATTTTAAAACATACTCCCAGGAGTTGGCCCCTTGCCTACTCCCCATGTATAATGCCTTCCTAGAGGGCTCCCTCATCCCTGAGGAGATGTCTCACTCTTATCCCTAAACCGGGGAAGGATCCATCAGAATGTGCAAGCTACAGACCAATAGCCTTCTTGAACTTTTTTTCAAAGCTCTTAGCCAATCGTTTGAACTTTTGGCTCCCACAACTTGTCCACAAGGATCAGGTGGGATTCGTCCCGTGCCGACAAGGCGGGGACAACACCTGTCGGTCCATAGACTTGATCGAGGTCGCTAACCTGCAGAATAATGAAGCCCTCCCCCTCACCCTTAACGCAGAAAAGGCCTTTGATCGCCTCGGCTGGCCTTTTTTGTTTGAAACGCTTCGGTCTTTCGGTATCACGGGCAATTTTCTGCAGGCTATCAAGGGTCTCTATTCCTCTCCATCGGCCTCCATAAAATTACCTCATGAGACCTCCTCCCCTTTTAGGATCTACAATGGCACTCGCCATGGCTGTCCCCTTTTCCCTTTACTCTTTATACTATAAAAGGAAGCCTCTTGCATCCAAAATTCGGTCTCATTCATCCATTTCTGGCATTCGTGTCAGGGATAAAGAGTTTAAGATCTCCCTTTTTGCGGATGTTGTTCTGCTGACTTTAATTGACCCTGTCTCTCTAGCTTGCACATTCTTTTGGAAGTTTTCGGACGGCTTTCAGGCTTTAAGGTAAACACGTCAAAGACGGAGGCCCTCCCCCTTAATATCTCAGCTAAGTCCTTGGCTGAGCTCCAGTCCCTTTTTAAATACAGATGGCAGACGGTCTCCCTGAAGTACCTAGGTATCAATTTGACGCCGGACTACAAATCCCTTTACGGTGCTAATTTTCCCTCCCTCTTCCAAGAAATACGTACCCTCCTATCTAAGTGGCGCTCCATGACCATATCCCTTCTAGCGCGTATAGCTTCAGTTAAAATGACAATTTTACCTAAATTAGTGTATCTCTTCGAAACCCTCCCGGTCCCAATCCCATTAAAAATTCTGAAATCCCCGCAAGCAACGATTTTTAAATTCATATGGGCCCATGGCCGACACCGAGTTGCTAGGGAGGTGCTAATGGCGAGCAAAACTAGAGGGGGGTTTGGCAGCCCCGAATATCCTAAAATATTACTGGGCGTCCAGCTTGCGTGTTATCCCTGCATGGTCCACATTGCCAGCATTTTCTAAATGGATGGAAATCGAGTAATTGTGGATAGCCCCGTTTCATCCTAATATGTTTCTATGGCATGCTAGGGACGTCGCGTATTCTGGACCCTTGCTAGGGCCACTGACCTTTACTAGGTTCATCTGGAAATATTGTCAGGATAGATTCCCTCTGGCCTCTAAGGCCTCCCCGATGTCTTCTTTCCTCTACACCTCCTTTCTGCCGGCCAGTACTTAAGCCTCCTATGTGACTCTGTGGCAGCAAAACAACTTATTCCGTTTTGCAGACATAGCCCACTTTCATACCAGGGAACTTATCCCATTTGCAGAGCTCTGTAATAAATATGAGCTCTCCCCAAGGGCTCAATTTTCCTACCTCCAAATAAAGCACCTTATGCAGACTCTCACAGGGGGTTCCTCACTCTCCAATCACACTCCTTTCGAGAGGTTGTGCAAGTTGGGGCTGTCGACCAGAGGGCTCATTTCGAATATATATGCCATAATAAATGACCCTCCCCCCAGACTCAGAACCCTACTATCCGTACATGCACGAGTGGGAGAACTACTTAGGATGAAAACTCCCATATCATACGTGAAGGGTCATATGGCATAGAGCAGCCACCTCCTCGACTTGCACTACCTACAAGGAGAATCAATATAAGATCCTAATGCACTTGCACCACACCCCGAAGTTGCTTCATAAATTTTACCCTGCTATCCCAAGTGCTTGCTGGAGGTGTGGTGCCATTCCTGGTTCCCTAACTCATATTTTCTGGGACTGCCCGAGCATTCAACTGTTCTGGGCGCAGGTCGGGGGAGCCTTATTGGGGATCTTTAATTGGGTGATAGTGGCGGACCCCTCGGTCTTCCTTTTAAATATCCCATTGCCGGGTCTTTCTAAAAACGCCTCTAAACTACTCCTTCATATCCTCACGGCCGCTAAGTGTTTGATTTCTGCTTTCTGGAAGCAGCCACACCCTCCGTCCCTACACGATTTGCATACGCGGGTTTGTTAAGTGCAACATGTGGAACGGCTCACATCATACATACACGACAAGCCAGATGTCTACGATGCGGTTTGGGAGCCCTGGATTTCCTACTGGGAGCGATTGCGGTCTTAGAATATCGCCCACGCCTTGTGCCTACCCCTTTACCTCCCCCCCCTGTGTGTCAAGTCTTGTGTCTATCTGAGTCTGTCCTGTATGTCAATTGATTATCTCCTACACCAGGTTGTGTTGTAATATGCTAGTATGTTGTTTCAAGCCTTGTTTCACTAGCTGACATTGAAGCCTATGCTTTTGTTTAGCTTTGACTTTGCATACCTAAACCTTGATGTACGCCATTTATAACCTTTTCTTTTCCTGTAACATTTCTATTTAAACAAAATATTAATAATAAAAACACAGTTAAAAAAATAAATAAAAATTGAACAGCGGTTACTGGGTGTCCACCCTCCTTGATCCACATTACAAATCAAAAGTGAGTAATTTCCTTCTACCTACACAAATTGACAGTAGAATGCAGAAATTTGAGGCAGGGCTCATTGACCAACTGGAGACATCTGTTGCGTCGTCTAAAACTTCTAATGCCACGATGGAACAACATCAGCAAAATGCCAGCAGTAGAATGGCAAGTAGCCGTAGCAGCAGCAGAAGCAGCATTGGAATTTTTTTTTTTTTTTTAAATAGTCAATTTCTTATTGCAAATTTTTATTCTGGGGGTCCATAAGGGCATTTTTGCTGATTTTGGGGTCAGGATACTTTAAAATAGATCAATAGAACCTTAAAACGTACAAAATTTAATGAGTCTTCTTAAAACTTGACAAATAGACATTAACCCGTTACATACAGGATGTCAGTCTCTCCGAATGGAATAAAGAAGCTTAGCTCAAGAGTTTTAGTTGCGACACTCCAGGTCGTTCAGGCATGGATCATTTGCTCACACACCGGTGAGCTCGAGATGCCAGTGTCCAAAGCATCGACAGCGTACCTCCTGTCACGTACACGCTCACCAGCACGTGACTGGGGGGCCACTGCAATGGGGTAGACTTATATCCACTCGAGCTCACCTCTCACTCAGGTAGCAAACCAAGCATAAATCATACCACAAGACAGTTCCAGCCCCCCTCCAAAAATACACACTGCCACCACCTTCCTTCAATACTCAAAAAGGAATCAGCTGGAAGGAATCTGATTCCTACCAGATATTCAAAAAACACACGTAAAAATGCTTATCTCACTGCTCTGAAGCAGCTACAAAAGAAAAATACACTTCTTCAAGGAAATGGGTCAGTGCAACAACAAGAACTTCCGAATTAGGGGTAACTTTAATTTAAAAATGATTTTCAGCGCTTATATAAACAAAATATGATAACAGTAACAATGACACACATCAATACAGTTATGAAAATAAAAGGATAAATGCATAGAAAGGTTTCACACTTACAGATGTTTCAGATCAGGTCCCGGGGGAAGGAAGGAACATGGGACACAGCTTCAATAAAGAATTGACCCCCACGCTATGACACAGACTAGAGGATGGCTGGGTGAGTTATACCTAGCCAGGCTTTCTCCTCCTTCTCATAACTTGTACTCTCTTACTGGCTAGGATTATGAAGAGGAGGTGGGTATACAGAATTGTCTGATGAGGGTTATTGTATTTTAGTTCCACAAGGGGGCACTCACGGACTGCTTCTCTGGGCAGAACAAAGGGAACATCTGTTAAGCCTTCTGGCGGGAAAATTTGTTTATTTGAGGGTGGTAAAACTGAGCTTATCAGATCTGCTGTAGCAGAATACAGGATACAGGACACAGGACACCGGTCATAAATACCTTTCCTTAACAATCAAAGACACTGGGATGGGGGTTGTCAGACAAATGGCCAGAAACTCCTCCCTCAGGGGAATGCTGCCTTACAATCTGAACTGCAGGATATAGTGATGAATTAAAATACATTGAATTTTCAGGGTACGACATTACACCTCCCCCTTTTGGAGTGGGCGTGGGGGGCTGGCTCACCTGCCATCCCCTGAGCCCACCTCCGTCCTCCCCTGGGAGAGAGACTGTCGGCCTTACCACACTCCATGGGCTCAGATACACCTACAGGGCAGGCAGGAGCATACATTACCGGCTGGATACACTTCTACTGTGCATAACAGATTGACACGCATCATTGGGTTCAGGCACATCCACTGAGCTGTTGGTATTATGAAAACCAGACTCAGGAATGGCCTTCCCCCACATCACCATCTGGGCCACACCCGCAGGCTTAGATACATCATGATTGTCCACAACAGTTTGAGATACACCCTCAGGTTTGGACACAGGATCATTATCAATACCAGCCGGAGATATACCCTCAGGTTTGGATACATCACTAGTGTCCATGGCAGTCTGAGATACGCCTCCAGGCGTGGATAAATCATTATTGTCCACAGCAGTCCAAGTCATGCTGGCAAGCTTAGACACAGGGGCACCCAGCATTACAGGCTGAGATAGGTTATCAATGTCCATGACAGTTCTGAGAGTATCTGTGGGCTGGGATACATCTGGGGCCCACAACACAGCTGCAGATAAATCGATGTCTGGCCCAACCGGCCTGGACACCGCAACATCAAGCACAACACGCCGAGATACATCAGCAGGCCTCATAACAGGCTGTGATACATCAAACATAGTACAAGACACTTCCTCCTCAGGTGCTGGAGGGTCCTTGATAGGAGGAGGGGCGACATAAGGATAATCCCTGTTATCCCCATGGGTTCCTGGCCACACATCAGTGGGGCTGCTATCAGGTTGCACATCACTTGCAGAGGGGGGGTCAGCAGCAGCTGGGCTCTCTGTGCTGGCCGCAGCGTGTGACCTCTCCTCAGCAGGAGGGGGGCTAGAGGGGCCTGCAGACTCTTCCACCTGCAATTTGATCTCTGCAGAGCATTTCACCTTGGGCTGGTCAGCCGACACACAAAGCTGATGCTTGCAGGCATCCTGACTAGGGGTCACAGGAGGGATATGAGGACAGTCATTTTGCACATTACACATATCAGTAGCATCATTCAGAAGCACGTCCACTTTCATATTTCCTTTCCCATCTGGGCACGTTTCAGAAGTATGGTACAGTCTCTGTGGGGAATCATAAGTCGGGGTTGCTGGGTTTGCTTTCAGAGGGGGAGCCGGGACGTAATTACTGTGCATCTCCCCAAGATCTGTACCCAGTAAAATGGAGTAGGGGATAGTAGCAGAAACACCCACGTTTCTCATCCCTCGGCCCGCTCCCCAGTCCAGATAAACACGAGCCATTGGTATAGCAGAGCGGACTCCGCCAAATCCGGTCAGGGTCATGGTCTTTCCCGGAATAATATTTCTAGCATCCACCATCTCTGGACGCACAACAGTCACCTCTGCTCCACTGTCTTTGAAGCCCATGGCGACTCTTCTGCCCACGGTGACAGGTTGAAGGTTATGCCTTCTCCTTCCGGCAGTCCCAGTTACAAGATAGATGGAGGGGCCTGCTACAGGGGGCGCTGTGGGCATCGGGGGACTCCTCCGCTTGTCTGGACAAGTGGCACTAACATGCCCCACTTGGTTGCATATAAAACATTTGCGCATGTCAGTCAATGGGCGTGTGGGTCTCGGGGACCCAGGCGGAGTACTAGGGGGGTGCCCAGGGGATCGATGGGGAGGAGCAGGGGGATCCCCAGCAGGCTTACCTCTCCTCCAGGTGGACTCAGGTGTTCTCCGGGCTTCTGGCATCCTGTTGGTAACATAGGAGTCTGCCAGGTCAGCCGCTTCTTTGGACGTCTTGGGCTTCCAGTCACAGACAAACTGACGAACCTCTGCAGGACAGATATGGAGAAGCTGCTCCTTGATCATCAGATTCAACAGGTCCTCAAAGCTGGAAACAGAGAGTCCTTCTACCCACTGCTTGCAGGTGGCACTTAAGCTGCTCTCCACATCTGCGTAGCTGTCAGTGGGGCCTTTCTGCAGACTCCGAAATTTCCTGCGATACACCTCCGGAGTGAGGTGATATTTCATGACCAGAGCTCTCTTTATGGCGTCATAGTCCCCGTCTTGCTCTGGTAGGAGGTCCGAAAAAACCTCCAAGGCTTTTCCCCTTAGTCCTGGGGTCAGATATCGTGCCCACTCCTCTTTGGGCAGATGATATTGTCTGCAAGTCTTTTCAAATCCTCGTAGGAAAACATCTAAGTCCCCATTCTTTTCCATCACAGGAAAGTGTTCTAGTCGGGGTTTCAAAGGGTTTGTATCCTGGGCATGAGGCCGTGGCAAAGCCTCACCCCTTTCAAGTCGTGCCAGCTGTAGCTTGAGGTCCCTCTCAGCTTGACGCTCGGCCGCCTCTCGCTCTCTCTCAGCTTGACGCTCAGCCGCCTCTTGCTCTCTCACGGCCTGACGTTCCGCAGCCTCTCTCTCTGCTTGTTGGAATTGCAGGATAAGTTGTAAGCGCACATTAGGGTCACAAGCGCCAAGTTGCTGCAAAGCCATGCCCAGAGCAGAGTCCACGCCTCCCTGAGAACTGCCGCTGCGGGGGTCCTCAGGAGAAATTACTTCAGGCACAAATTCTGCCAATGGGACCTGTGCGTTGTCAGTTTCGTTCTCTGACTGTAACGGTGCGGCGCCGATGGACGTATGCCGAGGCGCCGACCGCCGACATCCGGGTGTGGATCCTCTGTGATCACCGCAGGCGAGGTGGTAGCTGGAGGACCACGCCAGGGAGTGGAGTCTAAGGGGCCCCTGGTCTTCACCAGAGCCCGCCGCAAAGCGGGATGGATTTGGCTGCGGGACCCCCAGGTCACTACCCCTGGCGTGGCTACCTGCGGTGACAGCCGAGGTGCAGGACAGGAACACAGGAACGTAGGAGAACATAAGCAGGGCAGGTAGAACGCACTCAGGAACACAGCAGGATACAGGAGGGATCAACGTACACATGACACCACAGGATACGGCAGGAACTGGACGGGAACACAGGAGGTACAGACCAGGAACACGGCAGGATACATCGGGAACAGGAGAGCACATACAGGACAGGAACACAGCAGAATACAGCAGACAACGGAGACAACAGACAGATGGCCAGGAGCTCAGATGGGAAGCAGCAACTGGACCAGCAACTCAGGGGTTAAAGTCTCCAACAGCAGACCTGAGATGCTGGCAGGAGCTCAAGATGGAAGACAGCAAGAGACTGCAACAGACTGCACTGAACTGACCCAGAGTAGAGACAAGAACTTCCTCTTATAGCCAGAGGTCAGGGGTGAAGAGGAAGGTGCACACAACAGGAAACTATAAATAGGCAGGAAGCTGCCGCGCGCACGCCTAGGAGGCACAGTGCACAGACAGGACCCAGAAAGCAACAAGACTGGACAGGACAGGCAAGTACATAGCAGAACACAGGCTGCTGGGACCCCTGCACAGGGAGCCCTAGCAGAGACATGGCAGGCACGGACAGGCCGACGGTTCAAGGCAGGGACCGCGGCATGAACCGTGACACTGACGCCGTGTCCAGCTGTTGTAAATCTTGCTCCACGAGCTCACGAATCAGCTGAACCTTCGTTTTCGCAGACGTATTAATATCTCTCTCCTCACATAGGCTGATGAGATATTCTTTACTTTGCTTCTTATACAGGGCTGCCATCTTACAAAGCACCCTTTGCCAAATAAAAGATAGAAAAGAAAAAAAAGGGAGGGGAAACTGATTGATGTGTATGTAAAATAAAGTAAGCACTGCGTTAGTTCTTGTAAGACTGGTGTAATCTTCACAAAGATACAGCCAGTCTTTTAGTGCAGGGAATAATTGCTTAAACCAAGCACTAATGTTGCAATAAAAAGAAAAATATCCCACCGCTGCCACCAATTTGTCACGTACACGCTCACCAGCACGTGACTGGGGGGCCACTGCAATGGGGTAGACTTATATCCACTCGAGCTCACCTCTCACTCAGGTAGCAAACCAAGCATAAATCGTACCACAAAACAGTTCCAGCCCCCCTCCAAAAATACACGCTACTCAAAAAGGAATCAGCCGGAAGGAATCTGATTCCTAACAGATATTCAAAAAACACACGTAAAAATGCTTATCTCACTGCTCTGAAGCAGCTACAAAAGAAAAATACACTTCTTCAAGGAAATGGGTCGGTGCAACAACAAGAACTTCCGAATTAGGGGTAACTTTAATTTAAAAATGATTTTCAGTGCTTACATAAACAAAATATGATAACAATAACAATGACACACATCAATACAGTTATGAAAATAAAAGGATAAATGCATAGAAAGGTTTCACACTTACAAGATGTTTCAGATCAGGTCCCGGGGGAAGGAAGGAACATGGGACACAGCTTCAATAAAGAATTGACCCCCACGCTATGACACAGACTAGAGGGTGGGTATTTATATCTAGCCAGCTTTCTCCTCCTTCTCAAACTGGGTACCTCTTACTGGCTAGGATTATGAGAGAGGTGGGTATACAGAATTGTCTGATGAGGGTTATTGTATTTTAGTTCCACAAGGGGGCACTCACGGACTGCTTCTCTGGGCAGAACAAAGGGAACATCTGTTAAGCCTTCTGGCGGGAAATTTGTTTATTTGAGGGTGGTAAAAACTGAGCTTATCAGATCTGCTGTAGCAGGATACAGGATACAGGACACCGGTCATAAATACCTTTCCTTAACAATCAAAGACACTGGGATGGGGGTTGTCAGACAAATGGCCAGAAACTCCTCTCTCAGGGGAATGCTGCCTTACAATCTGAACTGCAGGATTTAGTGATGAATTAAAATACATTAAATTTTCAGGGTACGACATTACACCTCCGTGCGACGTTTCGGGGAATTGCTCCTCCCCTACCTCAGGCACATACGTCACAGTATACAGCCTCCTTAAATATTTTAAAAATCGTTAAAAACAATTAGCTCTTTTTGCAGGATATAAATATACATTAGTACTCCTATTCTCCTATTCTACTACCATCAAATGTTACATATTTCCATAAAGGTTGTTATAAGAACACTCTCAAATTTAGATTTTCATTTAAGCCTCTGGGGATTAGGGATTCTAATGTAGAAATCCAAAATGCCTCGCGCTTTAACAATTTGTTGGTCAGTTGTGAACGGTCGGTACAAAAAACCTTCTCTAATATACACCCTCATAATTCACATAGATCATGGCGTGCCTCGGCAAAGTGTCTTGCTACCGTTGTTTCGCCAAACATTTTCTTACCACTGTTTCCATCTATTGGATCACGTTCCTCACTTAAGGTAATTAACTTTTTCTTATGCGTTCTAATGGCTGACTTATGCTCATTGATCCTAATTTTGACTAGTCTTGCTGTCTGTCCTACATATACACGACCGCATGGGCATTTAATCATATAAATGACCCCTTCTCTGTCACATGTGTGAAATCCCTGGATTTTTATCTTGTGGCCTTTTGTAGGGTGTTGAAAACTATCTCCTTTTATTATTGATGAACAGTTCTGACATTTTAAACAAGCAAATGTGCACGGTCTTGTACTCCTCAGCAAGGACTGTTTTTTCCTTTTTTTCTGGCCGTTTAAGATCAGCAGTTATTAATTGCTGACCCAGGGTTCTACCTTTGCGGTATATCCAACGTACGGGTCTCTTGAACAAATGTCCAAACTTTGTATCACTCCTTAACAATCCCCAATTTTTCAAGATGGCTTTTTTTTACTAATCCTGCGTGTCTGTCATAGATAGACATGTATGTTAGGGACTGATCTTTAGCAGATTTGTTGGCATTCTGTTTTAAATAGTTTTCTCTAGGGGTGTCAAAAACCTGACGGCCTGTCATTTTAAGGTAGTCTTCACTATAACCTCTGTTTTTAAATTTAGAAACTATTTTTTCCATCGCTGCTAAATATTCCCCTTCGCTGGAACAGATCCTCCTCGCCCTCACAAATTGGGACTTAACCACTCCTTTAAAGACTTGGGGTGCATATTGACTCGTGTGATGAAGGACATTATTGCAATAGGTTCCTTTTTGTACAATGACGTATATATCTTACTATCCTGTTTCTTTACTAATACATCTAAGTATGTTATACTGGATATATATATTTATATCCTGCAAAAAGAGCTAATTGTTTTTAACGATTTTTAAAATATTTAAGGAGGCTGTATACTGTGACGTACGTGCCTGAGGAAGGGGAGGAGCAATTCCCCGAAACGTCGCACGGAGGTGCGCTGTCGATGCTTTCGGACACTGGCGTCTCGAGCTCATCGGTGTGTGAGCGAATGATCCATCCCTGAACGACCTGGAGGGTCGCAGCAAAAACTCTTGAGCTAAGCTTCTTTATTCTTTTTATAAGAGACTAACATCCTGTATGTAACGGGTTAATGTCTATTTCTAGTTTTAAGAAGACTCATTAAATTTTGTACGTTTTAAGGTTCTATTGCATTATTATGACTGAATGAATTGGGGACTGGAGGACCCCACTATTAGAACCTATATATATTTAGAGATGGGCGAATTGATTCTAACAAAGTGGAATTCGTTTAGAATTTCAGGAAAACTTTGGTTCGAAACGAAGTCGAACCTTGGGGTACTTTGCGTGAATGAAGTGTGCTTTTGATTCATAAAATGGCTGCGAGCACATGGCGTTACATGGGGCAAAGAACTCTGGGAGGAAGAAGGGCATAACCTGCATGACATGTGCAGAGATGAAGCCAATCAGAGACCGGCGGGATTCTGTGACGTCACCGCACTATATAAGTCCGGGCGCGACGCTGGGAGCTCATACCGCTCTCACTGTACTGATTAGGGAAGGTGCTGCCGCGGCTGCTTATGATAGCTGATACTAAATAACTCATTTTTATACAGCAATTTTGGGGGGGTGTCTCAGCTTGTCTCAGAGACTGCTTCTCTTAACGCTCTATTTCTGATTTTGTGGGGTATTGGATCTGAAGTCTAGTGTGTGTCCAGTGCAGCTGCATATACATTTTAATGCTATCTGCTCACAGCACATTGAATATCCATGGGTGATCTAAGCCTGTTCCTGTTGTAAACATTTAAAGAAACAGCGTTTAAAATACAAATACCACTTCATTTTTGGCTGCTCAATACTTTTGCGCAATTTACATCCAGGGGTTAATTAAGCGTTGTTCTGCTGCTGTGGTGACTAAAAGAAAACGTTTATTTCACCGCCAAAAAATAAATTTTTTCCTGTAGCATAATTCATAACCGAAGGTTAAATACAAGTTTTCCTCTTGTTGTGTAGCATAAAATACACGCCATTGCAACACGCTACAAAGCTGGTAGTTTTTGGCTGCTCAATTCTTTTGTGCAATTTACATCCAAGGGTTAACTAACTATTTTTCTGCAGTAGGCCCAGGTCGCAGCACAGCAGGGGACGTCGCAGCAGGGGTCACTCGGTGATGCCACAACTGCCGCTGTCATCTAGCGGCCGTGTGCTGATTAGCAACCCAAGAGTTCTTGATTGGTTGACTAGGTCATCCACTTCCTCCCAGATGACATCTGACAACCCCAGCCAAGAGTAGGTGGGAACGTCAGACACAACCCTTAGTTGGCATGGCCCGGGAGCGGGTCAGCGGCCCTCACCTGTCCTCAACCCGCCTCTGTCCCATCCGGTTCCCTCAGCCAGAGATCTACTATGTGGTCAGGGCTCAGCGCCACTATATAGCAAGGATGAACAATTTGAGGAGGGCAGTCAGCAGCTACTTGGCAGCGAAGAAATGGGGCCAATATCCCCTGCTTCTTGCAGTAGGCGGCAAAGTATAGATGTGGAGAGTGGCATGGGAGGTCATGTTGTGAGGGGTCAGTCTCTGCATACCAAGACCGGTGATGAGGACAGCAGTGACGATGAAACCCCAAATAGATGATGATGTACCGACCGCACTTGGAGCCGGGTGAGGCAAGGGCTTCATCATCGTCAGGAGAAGAGGGCGTCAGCTTGCGCGTCAGGCAGAGGCGCAGCCAGCCAGTGGGTTGTGTGGCCGTGAGTCAGCAGGGTAGCAGCAGTGTGAGGTCCGGAGCCAAGCAGCCACGGGGTAAAAAACCCACTTCTTAGGTCCCAAGAAAGTAGCCAAGGGGCTCAGCGAGGCAGCGGCGGTAGTAGTCACTCAGTGCGGAGCGTTGGCGGTAAAATCCGATTCTCGGCGGTGTGGCAGTTCTTTGCTAAAACACCGGAGGAGCCGAATATTGGTACATGTAGAATCTGTGGGCAGAAAGTGAAGCGTGGACAGGGAGCTAACGTTGGCACCACGGCCCTGCAACAACACAAGCAGCGTCACATCCGGTGGCCTGGAAAAAGGGCTCAGATGTGGTGGTTCATCCTGCCGCCGCAGCAACAGCAGCAGCAGCGCCCAGTGGCATTCATTCCATTGCAGCCAGTCAAGGCTCCACCACCTCTGCAGAAGGGAGCTGTTTCTCTTTGACATCATCTCCCGATCCAGATGCTCCTGCTCCTCATTACTCATGGCGCCAGCAGTCGTTCAGCGAGGTGATTGCAAAGAGACAACAGTATGCGTCCATCCATCCTAAGGTGCAGCAGCTGACCGTGCTTCTGTCCAAGTTGTTGGTACTGCAGTCTCTCCCTTTCCAAATGGTGCACTCTGCACCGTTCAGAGAACTAATGGCTTGTGGCGAGCCGAGGTGGAGAGTTCCAAGCCGTAATTTCTTTTCCAAAAAAGACAGTTCCAGCACTTCATAAATATGTAGAACAGAAGGTGGGCCAGTCCTTGAGCTTATCGGTTTGTTCCAAGGGGCACGGCAGCGCACATCTGGAGCTGTAACTACGGTCAGGGCCAGTACATGTCCTTTACGGCCACCTGGGTGAATGTGCTTCCTGCCCAGGCACACCAACAACTTGGACAGGAGACGGCGCTTTCTCCTCCACGTTGTCAAACTGCGGCTCCTGCGCCAATGTCCGCCTCCTCCTCCTCCACCACCATCTCTGCCTCCAAGAGTACTGCTCCATCATACCACATGTGTAGGGCACAGCGTTGTCACGCAGTTCTACACCTGGCTTGCCTCGGCGAACGAAGTCACACAGGGGAGGAACTGCTACGCGTCATGCAGCAAGAAATCGATGTGTGGCTTTCTCCGCGCTAACTGCAAATCGAACTATGGTGACGGACAATGGGAGGAACATGGTGTCCCGCTGCACCGAGGAGGGGTGGTCCATGCACCCGCATGGCGCAGTGTTCAATCTGGGTTTTGACAAGGTTCCTGACGTCTTCCACCTATCTTCAGAAGTTTCTGAAATGGGCCCGGAAACTGTGCATGCACTTCATCCATTCCTACAAAGCCAGGAACACCCTCCTCGAGTTGTAGCGGCAGAACGGCCTCCCCAACACACAGCCGTTGGAATTCTAGCCTGCACATGTTGGACCGACTGTATGAACAGAGAAAGGCCATTAACGATTTTTTGATGATCCAGGCGGACAGGAGTACTCCCCTGTGTAACTTTGATGTCAGCCAGTGGCAGCTCATGCGTGACACCTGCCGTTTGTTGAGGCCATTTGAGGAGGCCACGTTATTTGTCAGTCGCCAGGACTACGGGATGAATAATGTCATTCCACTGCTTCATGTCCTGGAACAGATGCTGAAAAATCTGTCTGGGCAGGGGACTGGAGACGTGGCGACTACATCTCGCGGCCACATGAGTCCGGTGGGGACTGAAATGGAGGAGGAGGAGGAGGACATTGGAGCAGAAGCATTGTCTGGTGAAATGAGTGGATTTTCTACCCAGGTGACAAGAGAGGAGGAGCAGGAGCAGCTGGAGGAGGTAGATGGAGATGAGGAAGACGAGGCAGATGACCCGCAAGCACCGTGGCAGTATACAGTGGAGATGGAGGCAGGGAGCCCCTCGGAGTCACTTGTGCAGATGGCCCGCAGCATGCTGATTTGCCTGGCTAGTGACAGCCGAATAGTCACCATCCGGCAGAGGGATGACTTCTGGCTCTCCACCCTATTGGACCCTCACTACCGGTCCAAAATGGGAGCCTTTTTCCCAGCTATTGAGAGGGAGGACAAACTCAAATACTATAGGGAAATCCTCCGTAGTCAGTTGGCCGCTGCCTATGTGCGGCATCGTCCCTCCTCTGACAGGTCGGACCGGGGGGTTCTTCAGCGCTCACGTACCACTGCTGCGGCTGCTGGGGGAAGGTGGGGGGGGGTCGGAGTACCAGCTCCATCAGCAGCAACCTAAGTCTGGAGTCACTGATGAGCAGCTGCCTTCACCCGCCTAGTGAGAAGGGCAGGCGCCAGCAGCAGCAGCAGCAGCAGCAGCAGGACCTGGAGCAGACCCTGAACCAACAGGTGGTGGCCTACTTGGACAGCACTCTGCCACCCCAGTTAGAAGATCCGCTGGACTACTGGGCAGCCAAACTGGATGTGTGGCCGCAACTTGCCGAGTTTGCCGGGGAGAGGCTGTCCTGCCCGGCCAGTCGTGTAGGGGGCCATCGTTACCCCAAGGAGAACCCGCTTGTCCACGGGAAATGTGGAACGACAAGATGAATCAGACGTGGATTGGCCAGGATTTCCACACACCAATGCCTTAGGCGTCAGACTAATCAGGCCATGACGCCATCACACCAAACTGTGAGCAAATGAGTCTGGGTTCACTACTACCAGCCTCAGCCACCCATTCATGAAACCGCCACCTGCACTGATTGCCCAACTACATCTGCTGACAGTTTCATGCCATCCTGCCACCAACCATCTTTACCAGGAACTGGTATTGCCACCCACCTCCACACTCTGTCATTGTGCCACTTTATGACCTCATGCTGCTGCGGCTGTTGCTGGTGCCATGACATCCACACTTTGTCATTGTGCCACTGTCTGACCTCATGCTGCTGTGGCTGCCGCCGTCACCTCCACTCTCTGTCATTGTGCCACTCTGTGGCCTACTCCAGTTTTTGCCACCTCCAGAATGTCATTGTGCCACTGTCTGACCTCATGCTGCTGCCGCCGTCACCTCCACTCTCTGTCATTGTGCCACTCTGTGGCCTACTACTGTTTTTCCACCTCCAGATTGTCATTGTGTCACTGTCTGACCTCATGCTGCTGCTGCCGTGACCTAAACACTGTGTCATTGTGCCACTCTGTGGCCTATTCCTGTTTTTGCCACCTCCAGAATGTCATTGTGCCACTGCCTGACCTCATGCTGCTGCTGCTGTGCCCTCCACACTGTGTCATTGTGCCACTCTCTGACCTCATGCTGCTGCTGCTGTGACCTCCACTCTCTGTCATTGTGCCACTCTGTGGCCTACTACTGTTTTTGCCACCTCCAGAATGTCATTGTGCCACTCTCTGACCTCATGCTGCTGCTGCTGTCACCTCCACTCTCTGTCATTGTGCCACTCTGTGGCCTACTCCAGTTTTTGCCACCTCCAGAATGTCATTGTGCCACTGTCTGACCTCATGCTGCTGCCACCGTCACCTCCACTCTCTGTCATTGTGCCACTCTGTGGCCTACTACTGTTTTGCCACCTCCAGAATGTCATTGTGCCACTGTCTGACCTCATACTGCTGCTGTGGCTGCTGCCGTGACCTACACACTCTGTCATTGTGCCACTGTCTGACCTCATGCTGCTGCTGTGGCTGCTGCTGTGACCTACACACTGTGTCATTGTGCCACTCTGTGGCCTACTCCTGTTTTTGCCACCTCCAGAATGTCATTGTGCCACTGCCTGACCTCATGCTGCTGCTGTGGCTGCTGCCGTGACCTACAAACTGTGTCATTGTGCCACTCTGTGGCCTACTCCTGTTTTTGCCACCTCCAGAATGTCATTGTGCCACTGTCTGACCTCATGCTGCTGTGGCTGCCGCCGTCACCTCCACACTCTGTCACTGATGTTGCCACCTGAGCCCTCAGCTTGTTTTTTTTCCAGCTGTTGCTGCCATGACTTTATCAGGCTACATTCCCCCTTCAGTTTTTTGGTCAGTTTTGCCCTCTTAAGTGCCCAGGGAATTTTATAGTGAAGCGATTCTAAGAGCGGCGGCAGTCATGTGCGTGTCATACTAAAACACAACATTGTATGAAGACCAAACCAAGCTCCCTCTGCATATTTAAGCATGGCACAACGTTCTACAGCACCCTGCAGGCTCTGTGCAGCCTGGAAATAGCTGTTTTTTAACGCGATTCGTCCCAAAGTAATTCGGACCGAATTTATTTTTGTCGGGAAATTCGGCGAAGTGACCGAACCGAATTTTTGAGAAATTCGCCCATCTCTATGTATATTGAGAAGCGCTCAGTGAGTATCACAGTGGCCCACTATATATATATATATATATATATATATATATATATATATATATATATATATATATATATATATATATATTGTGAGCTTGCACAGCTCTGGGATCACTCACAAGTCCTTCAGGCATGAGACAGAGGCAGATATCTGGTTCAAATGGTGTCTTGCTTCCGTTTTCACCAGCAGAACAAAAACGTATGGCAATACATGCACAGCAAACATATAAACACAAACAAAACTCCTGCTCGTCTGAGCGCTTACTATACACAGGTGTAGTTCCCTCACTAGCACCTTGGGAGACGGTGTAGCAGACACTGGCTTCCACCAGTGTGAATGTCTCCAGCCCAGAAGGTAGACTGGAGATGCAGCCCACCCAGTCAGCTTACCTGCTGACCTTATATACCAAACCGGGAAAACCCGGAGTGGAGCCATGGGGAGTAAGCACCCACCCTGCTCTATGCTTACTCCCAATGAAAGGCCGACCCGGGAATGGCTGGTAGCTGTACTAACAGACAACTTAAATGTATGTCAACAGTCTGTACTGCCGACACCTATTTAACAATGGCCTTTCACTCCACCAAGGCTTCTTACCTTGGTGGCATGTATCTTGCTCTCTCCAGGCATACGCCCAGAACCTGGCTGGGATATACACTCCATCCCAGACCTTCCCAGCTGCGGCCTTACAATATATATATATATATATATATATATATATATATATATATATTATATACACTTAAAATAGATGCCAGGGGTGCCAGTAGGGCAGTATTCCTGTCAGGGTCCGGAATCAAAAAGGGGCCCGGTGATATGTTAAAAATAGGTTAGTAATGGGTGGGCACTCCATTTGATTTAGCTGCATGTGGGCATGAAATGGTTAATAGATGACTAATGGCAGCCCTTGCTCTCACTGCACTCACTCTAACTACGGCCCTGCCAGCTGAACCTCCCCGTTGGCATGTTCTTGCTGCCACCACATATATGACAAGTTGTTGGTCCCTAGTGCAAAAAGTGATAGGGGACTCCTGCTAGTTACCATGTGCTATTTCCAATACCAGTGTCTTCTTTTGTGTCAAAGGGGCAGCTGCTACCGCTGTACCTGCTGTGGCTACGCCTTCCTCATGTTTTCGGTTAGCCATTGAACGGAATGAATTATTTTCTCTTGTGAATTTTTTTCTGTGACTCTTATAGCCTAATTGTCTTGAATAAGATGTACCATGTATCCAGTTTACTATTGTGAATGTAAATTCCAGCTTCACCTCACCTATTTGGGTGTAAAAATAAACCTGGTGTTCCGCTTCCATAGACTTTAAGGGGAATTGGCGATTAATCGTCATTGAAGATCGTACATCGGCGAGATAATTCCCAAAATCGTGAATCCACTCAAAGACTGATTGTGACACAATTTTCGTTATAAATTGGGGTATTGTCAACAATGAAGTCAGTCTATAATACAATCATTTACGATGTGTGTGTGTCATTTAATCCGGGTTCCCGGCTCGTTATTCCGGGGTTATGTGTGATATATCAAAACATAACTAATCTGCACCCCTCTGCCATAGGTACTTTCAACAGTTTTTGAGACTGCAATAACAATGATGGCATCCGAATGAAGGACAAAGGAAATTTTTGTCTGCCTGCACATTAAAGACTCTCTTTTGGCTCATGGACAGACTGCATAAACAGCGCTGGGGTGAGACTACCTTTGAATGTCCACCTTGTACGTATTCTTTCCCTGAGTCTCCCAGAGGCTGGCTTCAGGTAAGTGAAATGTTTTCCTTATAGAAATCGGGTCCTGAGATTATGTAGAATGAGGGCAAAAAAACTGGTCTCAGATTGCTTTCCCTTTTTAAAACGTCCTACCATGGCATTGAATATATTGTTTGTTTGAAGTTATACTGATTGTGTTTCTGTGTTTGGGATGTTGTCTCCTTTGTGTGGCTTATGTGGAGAGTAATTTAGGATTAGGAAAAGGGAGCAGGATCCCCTGGACCTATGTTAATCTGGGTATTGAGTGATAATACATGAGTATTTTTCCCTAAAATGGATATTGAGTGACAAGAGATAATTAAACCTCTTGTATCTGAGTGAGGGTGTAATATTAAATGCAAGTATTTAATTAACCTTGAACTATAAGGCTTAGTCTCCAAGAGGAAGATTAGATGGGCAACAGTGTCCCCAAAAGGAGGTCTGCTAAATAGATAGATAGATAAAGATCCTATAGAAAAATGTATGCATTATTATTCTTTGTCTTTTTGTCTCATGCTGTAGATGAAGTGATGTGATAAATATGCTGTTGAGTTTATAGGTTTTTGACAAAATGTATGATGCTTTAACTGCACTCTGGGATTCGTAGGTTGCTGGACCAGAGCTACCGAGAACACTGCGAATCAATATATTGAGTGATAGAGCATTGATCTATCCCTGAGTACTGAGTGATTGAGGGGGGAAAAATATAAAAAATGTATATGTATATATATAAAAATTATATATATATAATATAATATATATATATATAAAATTACAAAAATAGGTGAGTTGCGGTATCTCATATGGTGGAGAAATGAGTATAGGTGAATTTAATCTCTCATATGGTGGAGAAACAGGCATAGCATTTACTGGTAGGGAGAAGCTGCCTGAACCCAGGGCCATATTTACAGGTCAGGCTGCCCTAGGCACTGAGCTTGAAAATGCCCCCCAACTTAGGGGAAGTTCACACGACGTATTTACAGCGTGCATTGCTGCGCACTGTAAATGCACACATTTGCACTTGCAAGCGTGTAATTTCAATGCACAATTGCTTGAGGCAGATTACTGTCTTTGAATCAAAAGGTGCATCAAAAACAGTGCAGCCACACACTCAGATATTCACATATACTCACACACGTTTATACACAAATATACGTATACACACACAGACACATAGGGCCACATGTATGAAATCTGTCTAGATCGTTGACTTTCTTTGTTATCCACAGCAACCAATCAAAGCACATAACAACCAATCAGAGCTCACAGCAACCAATCAGAGCGCACAGAAACCACTCAGAACTCTCCTTTCATTTCACATAGTGCCCTGAAAAAATGATCTGATTGGGCAACAAAGAAAATCTTAGACAGTTTTCATACATGTCCCCCATACTGTACACTAATCTCCAGTTATTAATAGATCTATCAAGTAATTGCGCTGCTGTGCGCCCTGAAATACGTCCTGTAATTACGGCAATCATAGCTCTCATAGAGCTGGCAGAACGCCGCAACATGTCACTTCTTTCCGCCATATTCGTGGTGGGGATAATGAAAGTGAAACTATGAAACTATAAATATAGTAAAAATCACAATTAAAGTATATTGCGATAAATGGGAAAAGAGGGTGTTATGGCGCTAGAGTAGACTGTTAATATGTAAGGTACAGTTTATTAACACATAAAGACAGGACTACGTGTTTCTCGCTTCATAGCTTTTCATCAGGTCCATACAGTCCTATATAGACCTGATGAAACGTTATCAAGCGAGAAATGCGTAGTCCTGTCTTTATGTATTAATTAACTGTACCTTATACTTTGACAGTCTACTCTAGCACCATCATTCCTTCTTTTCCCCTTTGTCGCAATATATTTTACTGTATTTGTGAATTTTACTATATTACTGATATCTTCCTACGACTCGGCAACGCTCAGAGCCAAGGAAGGGAGGCGACTGCTGTGAATGTGATCTCTATGCTCTGGGAGAGTTTTGCCTCCAAAACCACACAATAATATCAGGTTAGTGGGAAACTGACCAAGGGATAAACCTTAATTCCAGACAAGGGCCCATCCCCACGGCAAGATCTTTGGTCGGATTTACAGAGGGTTTTCGGATTTGAAAACCGTCTGTAAACCGACTGTCGACCATTTGCATAGTCTTAAAAAGAAAAGTACTGCAGTCCCCACTGCACAGATTTTTTACCAGACAGTTCTTGACACTGCTGGCGGGCCGAGAAACTTAGAACATGTTCATTCTTCCAGCCGGTTTTCGGGCAGACATGAACATGTTAGTGGTTGGGGGGATGGCTGAATCCGCAAATTGCGTTTACACAGCAAAAAACAAAAAAAAAGATTTGCCAACCAGTATTTGGTCTGTTTTTGGCACAGAGGGGGATGCAGTTTGCAGATTCAAGCCATCCCCTTTCACACCCACATGTTCATGTTCTGCCCGAAAACCAGACGGAAGAATGAACATGTTCCAAGTTTTTCGGACTGCCGCCGGTCGAAAAAAACTGTCTGGTGGAAAACCCGTGCAGTGGGAACTGATGCACGGATTTTCCATAGAAGTCTATGTGGGAGCGTTGCGTGCCTGTTTTCAGACGGTTTGTAAAACCGCAAACCTTCTGAAAAACCAACAAATAACCTGTGCTGTGGGGACAAAGGCTTAGATACCTACCTGGAACTAAAGAATAATAATGCGCATGTAGCTATATAAAATTTTGGATCTGGCTGGTGGAGGCTCTGGGGTGAGAGATAGGGTCTCCACTGCAGCAGATTGGTTCTTGCTTTGTGGGTTTCAGGGCATTAACCAGTGGTGAGGCTGGGCTTAAAGTTCTTGTCTCTCTCCCTTCACCCACACAATAATATCAGGTTAGTGGGAAACTGACCAACGGATAAACCTTAATTCCAGACAAGGGCCCATCCCCACGGCAAGATCTTCGGTCGGTATTACAGAGGGTTTTCGGATTTTCCCCACCCTTGGTTGAACTTAATGGACACATATCTTTTTCCAACCGTTGTAACTATGTAACTATGACATTGCCTAAGCATTATATATACTGACACAATATAGCACATACAGTAGCACAAGAGACAGTTTCTGCTAGTCTTAGATACAATGTGTCATAAAGTAGATGATACAGCGGTACCAGGAAGTATGATAAAAAGTCCTTTGTTGGAAATCCATTAAAATAAAATAACCCGTTTCAGGTGGAGAACCACCCTTAGTCATGGCTTACAATTTGACCGCTACTAACCCTATATATACTAAAAATAAAAGATGTGAAATGCACTCACCTGTTCACGGCTGCTTCCTCCTCCCCACAACAACTGCACTAACTTCCGGAACGCCACCGGAAACACGTGGGTGCCCATATCCAACAACAAACCCCCGGGCCGCACGACGTCTCCAGGAAGTGACGCTGCCGTCACCAAGGTAACCGATAACGTCATACTAAACAAACTGACCAAAAGGGGGACGGCGCTCGCAATATAACAAAGCGCTGCCCTCAACCTGGTTGTTAGACTGTGAGAAGAGAAGCAGATGGGAACAGGGTGCATAACACTGAAAGATGTAAAGCTCATAAAACCTATATGCAAGGAACATATAAAATTGAAAAATAATACATTCCAGCACAACACTATCAGCTACATGTCTATGTCAAATATGGATACACCAATAACAAAATGTTATGTAATAGAAAATACACAGACTGAGCCCTTGTGCAGATATTTTGAAAACAAAACACCTGAAACACACAAAATACATAAGAAAATCCTAAGACACATAAAATAATGTACCATGGTAGTCTAATAGTGAAACATCTATTCCCCCTTATGGTTCAATCCCATAGGGGCCGCGGTCTCCAGTACAAAAATCCATTATGCCTCCTTATAATGTATCATGTGGTTTAAGTCACTCCCACGTGTAGATCTGGTCACCCTATCTATACCCATAATTTTTAATTTACTATAGTTACCTGCATGTACATCTCTAAAATGATTCGAGAGATGAGACCTATTACATACCGAGGTGTTGGTAATATCGTTAAGATGTTCAAGAATATGGGTTTTTAACCTTCTTGTCGTACTACCAACATAATGAAACTTACACTCAGTACAGGTGGCCAGATATACAACGTGGTGTGAATTACAGTTGATATCATTTCGGATGGTGAAAACTTTAGTCTGTTGACTATTATAAAAAAAACCTTACTGGAATTAACGAAACCGCACACCCTGCAGGGATTTGAACCACACCTGTAGAAACCCCTCTGTTTTAACCAAGTCTGCTTGGATTTATTGGGGGAAACGAATTAGAAGAAGACTACCTAGGTACGAATCTTCGATTACAAAAAAACGGAGACCCCCTGAAAAAATTTTCCCTAGAATGAATCTTTCCGATAAATGGGGATTTTTAAAAAGAAATTTTTAATCTCTGAAATTGAAAATAAAATCAATTAAAATTTTGGTTATTACTGATCTGGGACCTCCCAAGTTTTTTATGTTTTTTATGAAAGAGGAGTTGATTTCTAGTTTTATTCTGTCAAAATGGTTTCCCGTTCAGGTTCAAGAAGGAAAACCCCCCTTTTACTCAACCTCCTACATATGGCGTACCTCCTTTTTCAAAGGTCACCAAGTTTACTACAATTTCCAAGCACAAGTCATTTCACCCCGATGGACCGGGGGTGTTTTTTTTGGTGATAACCGAGGGTGCAATAAGTGTTCCCTGCGTTTACCTTGCGATGGCCTGGAAACAATTTTGCGACCCGGTTCCCCCCGTGACAAAAGGGTCAAGAAATTAATGGTACCATTACCAACGGTAAAAACCATAAATGCGGGGGATTTATTGTTAAATAAAAAAAAAAATGGTAGGCAGAACATGCCCCTCCACACGAAGAGAAGGTCATCGATGTACCTGCCATACCAAAACAAAAAGGAAAAAAAGGATTTTCAAGGGGTGAGATGTAGGTGAACTCCCACCAAGCCATGACCAAATTAACCAGGGAAGGTGAGAATTTTGCCCCCATCGACACCCCTTTGACCGGCAAATATATGGTGGAATCAAAAGAAAAAAATTGTGGGTCATAAGAAAATCCGTCACCATCAGAATAAACTCCGACAATTCCCGAGAGTAGTCACTAAAGATTTTGAGATCAAATTCAAGTGTGTGGAGAGCTAAGCGACGTGGAATACAGGGGTAAAGAGCTTCCACATCGCAGCTCAACCTCACCATATTATGCTCCCAAACTACACTCTGTAACTGGCAAAGGACATCACGTGTGTCTTGAAGGTGGCTTGGGACTTTTTTACACCAATGGCTTTAACACACTGTCCAGCCATTGGCACAATCTTTCCAAGAAGCCAGCCCAACTAGGGCCCCGCAGGGGAGGATCCTCAATAATTTTAGAATTTGGGAACCCTTAAAGGGCATAACGGGTGTTCCACCATAATAAAATCTTTTTGTTTCTGGGTAAGAGCACCCAACGCTAAACCCTCCATTAAAAGAATTTACTCTACTTTAAAGGGCCCGGTCGGGGCCGAGAAGTTTTCAATAAAGTCATGGGGTTTCCCAGAGCATGGAACGCAAGGGCACAATACTTGGGCCCCGCCATGACAAACCCCCATGCCCCCCTTACTGCCATCTTAACAACCATTCGAGTTTTCTGTTTAATTTTTTTAAAGCATTTTGTTTTCCCCTTCAGGAGATTGGCGAATTTACGACCAGGAGGCACAGTGGCAGCCAACGACCTAAGGTCCCTTTCAATTAGTGCTTGAAAACGGTCCATGTTCTGTGTTCGTGAATTAACTGGATAAAACTCATGATTTGAAACCAAAAAAGAGGAAGATTGCCTAACCAGATCTAAAAAATTTGGGAATATCCTGCAAACCCTGAACATCAATTGACAAAACCCGTTTTTGGGGGGGGCATAAATTTTAAATTTTAAATTTCGTAATATGACCATATCTTCTGATGACCTCAAAATTTTCCCTTTTTTTTTCAATGGACCAAAAAACCGTCTTAACTAAGAAACTTACGAACTTTTAAATGTCCTTAACGAAAGAACATATCAAAAAATTTGTCTGTAACAAAAAATTAACCCAATAAAAAACTTTTATTTTGGGCGTGTCCAATTGAAACGAAGAAAATTTAAAAAGTCCAAAACTTTTTTGGTGTTAACGTAAAGAAAAAATGACTTGACGGGTAGATACACAGGTCCCCCAACACTATAAAGGGAAAATTCACACGGGTTAAATTGGAAATATTTTGCCCCTATTTTGGGCCCTACACTCCCCAATACGGGCGAAGTACGTCCCCGTCATGGATTTCGCCTCCTCTCCCCCCCTCGGACATATCCCCAAAGGGGGAGAAACTGACAGTCAATTTTTTACGGGGGAAAACCGCCGCTAGTAAAAAAGTCAGGGCCGGTAGGGTGACGCCCCCCCCCCCCCGCGGGGGGGCGGCGCGAGCTCCCTCCCGGAGTAAAGGGGGGCGTAATTGCGCCCCAAAAATTATGCCGTGGAACTTAGGATGTTTTACACACTGTATTTTTCGGCCAAAAACGGGGGGGTAAATTGTGCTGCAATGCGCCCTTAGTATGGCCCACAAATACAGTAAGTCATAGCTCTCACTGACATGACATGTAAAAGTCTATGGGAGTTGGCACACACCGTTATAGAAGTACACATTGGCCAACACATGCTTCTAAAGTATCCGGCGTATAGCGGCGTGTACAGTACACATCACTATATGCCGCAAGACCCCAGGTCAAGCAGGTAGGATAACACAGGATAGGCTTAGATACCCAACGCCAGAAGGTAGGAGAACACAGGATAGGATTAGATACCCAACGCCAGCAGGTAGAATAACATAGAATAGGATTCCTAACACTCCATGTCTCTGACCCCTCCCCCTCCTAACACCCCACGTCTCTCACCCCGTTCCCCCAGCACCCCATGTCTCTCACACCTCAGCACCCCACATGTCTCACCCCCTCCCCCCAGCATGCCACATCTCTCCCCTCCTCCCACCACATATCTCTCACCCCTCTCCCCACATGTCTCTCACCACCAGCACCCCACATCTCTCACCCTCCAGCATCCCACATCATGTCTAACCCCAGCACCCCACATCATGTCTCACCCCTCAGCACCCCACATCATGTCACCCCCCCAGCACCCCACATCATGTCTCTCACCCCCCAGCACCCCACATCATGTCTCACCCCCAGCACCCCCAAACCCAGTGTCTAAACCCTCCCCCCCATTCACTTACCCCTCCTGAAGTGCAGGGACCCGAGGAATTCTCTTTTCTTCCTGCCATCCTGTGCTTGTGAGGAGTGGGCGGGGCATCGCTGCTGCTCTCTCTCTCTCTCTCTCTGGCAGCTCCTGTCTTCAGCTGCTTCCACCAGTGAACAAGCAGAAGCCGGCGCCGCTACCCCCACCCCTCCTCCACCTAGTGCGAAATACGGCCCTGCCTGAACCAGGTAAATAGTTATTAGGAACATAGTCCTTTGACAGCAGGATCCTAATAATTAATTAAGGACTACAAAATGGAAAAAGTGCAGTGGGAGAAATATAGCAAATATTTTGTCAAAATGTAGGTTATTTGAATGATAGAAGTATTTTGTAAACAGCAATCAGAGTAGAAAAATGTAATAATGAAAATTAGGTTGCAGCATGAGGTTGAAATAGCAGAAAGAATTAGCTTTAACTTGCTTGTGATGTTTGTTTTTTTGTAATGAATGAAAATTCAGTGTTGTGCTTATCAGTATAAATTTAAATTTAATTTTTAGTAAGTGAAAGCTACCAAGCGGTGAGTGAATACATGGTGTTGCCTTTACTTACAATCCGCTGTGTAGAGAGCAGGACTCAGGGAAAACCATGGTAAGTGGCCCTTTGTATGTTGCTACCTGGCTCCTGCTTCTATATAGTGGATCTGCAGCTTTTGGCATAACGTGGTAAAACTAAGCATATTTGCTGATGTTCTTATTCGTAAAAATTCAGATTAATGTTACTGAAATTGTTAAGGTTAGTTTATAGGCAAGTGGGGATCATTCGGGGTAAATATTTTTGTGCTCCAAAGGGAATAAATACATGGGTCTCTACTATAAATATAGTGTGAGAGGCATTTACCTTGGGATCACCAATAAGCTGGGAATGCTTGATGAAAGATTTGGAGTATAGGAATATTTTCTTGTCAATGTTCAAGTGGATAGGAAGTTTTATCGGAAAGGATAAAACTAACCCAGTATGCGAGTATTAGCTGTTTAAAAAGAAAGAAAAATATATAAAAATTAAGGAAGATTTAAAGTCTGTTATTCTAGGAGAGGTTTTTTTTTTTTTTTTTTTTATAAATTGATGGATAAAACAAGGGTAGAGCTTAAGGAACAATCCGTAATTTTTATGGATCAGAAGCAAGGAAAGGATCAAACGGTAGGACAATCTGCAGCTGAAATATAAACAAATGAGAAGGACATAGGATTACATGAGGCAGTAACTGGAGAAAGGGTTTTAGTACAAGTAATAGTTGGATTGAGACTAGATATATGTGAAGCCACTAAACTGGCTTGTCCAGAATGGTTGATTGTGAAAGTTGGGGATACAGTGAAGTAGAGGAAATTAGAGGGACTAAGAAAGTACTGTAAGTATTAAATTGCAACAAAATATTGATCTCAGAAATTTTCAGACAGAAGGGCAGTGCAGAATTAAGAGATTTTGTTGCCCCAGCCTTTCCAAAAATGGGGACCCATCAGGGCAAACTGTGGAAACTTCTAGTACCCCTCATTTGCAATGGTAATACATGAATATGGTAAAGGTGTCTGTAACCTTCCCTACGGCCACAGTTGATGTTACCTTACTATGTGGGGAGACTGTGCTTTTCTTGATAGATACAGGAGCAGAGGCTACAGTTATAGGTAGCCAAGCAAAACATATGCTATCTGATGCATTTGTCTCCTGTATAATATTAAATGTAAAGACCAATGATAACCTGTGTAATTAGGCATAATGGGTCATATGAGTATATTAGGCTATGTCTACACTGCACAGAAAAATGTCAGTTTTTTCAGCGTCAGACTTCTATTGTAAAAACGTCCTGCTGTCTACACTGAGCTTCTTTTTTCTGCTCATTTTTGTTACTGGTCGTATTTTGCAACATGCTCTAAAAAACGCCAGAACAGGGCAGAAAATTTACTACAGGAGTCTATGTAAAGCGTTGGACGTCTTTTGTCGCGTTTTTTGCCGTGATTTTTCAATGAAAACCCACCCAAGTTGGACGTCTTTTGTCGCGTTTTTTGCCGTGATTTTTCAATGAAAACCCACCCAAGTCCCACCTATAGTGGGTGTTAATAAAGGTTATACCTGATCAAATTTACATACAAATGTCTGATGTGTCCTTGTCTGTACCTTTTGTAATAAAATGATCATGCTTTGGTCGCTAACTATTTTTGCACAATTCATATTTTTTTCGCTAAAAATACGTTTTTTTACAGATTTTGATGCTAAAATCCTTTTCTAAACAAATTTTGGCGCTAATAAAGTTATCTTGCTACTGATGCTGAAAATACGTTTTTTTACGGATTTTGGCGCAAAAATCCGTTTTTTTACGTTTTTTGACACTAAAATAATTTTTTTTTACAGATTTTGGCCTTAATAAGTTTATCTCGCTTCTGATGCCAAAAATACGTTTTTTTACGGATTTTGGCCCCCAGAATCCCTTTTTTTTTTTTTTTTACGTTTTTTGGCACTAAAATAATTTTTTTTACAGATTTTGGGCGCTAATAAAAGTTATTCCTCGCTTCTGATGCCAAAAAAAAATACGTTTTTTTACGGATTTTGGCACCAGAATCCATTTTTTTAAGTTTTTTGGCACTAAGATAATTTTTTTTTTACAGATTTTGGTGCTAATAACGTTATCTCGCCTCTGACGCCAAAAATACTTTTTTTACGGATTTTGGCGCAAAAATCCATTTTTTTACGTTTTTTTACACTAAAATGATTTTTTTTACAGATTTTGGCCTTAATAACGTTATCTCGCTTCTGACGCCAAAAATACTTTTTTTTATGGATTTTGGCGCAATAATCCGTTTTTTTTTTTTTCTGTTTTTTTGGCAGTAAATTAATTTTTTTTACAGATTTTGGCCTTAATAACGTTATCTCGCCTCTGACGTCAAAAATACTTTTTTTTACGGATTTTGGCGCAAAAATCCTTTTTTTTTTGTTTTTTGGCACTAAAATAATTTTTTTTACAGATTTGGGCGCTAATAACGTTATCTCGCTTTTGACGCCAAAAATCAGTTTTTTTACGGATTTTGGCGCAAGAATCCGTTTTTTTTACGTTTTTTGGCACTAAAATATTTTTTTTACAGATTTTGGTACTAATAAAGTGATCTAACTTCTGACGCCAAAAAATACGTTTTTTACAGATTTCGGCGCCAGACTCCGTTTTTTTTATGGCTTTTGAGGCTAAAATCCGTATCTTTACAGATTTTGGCGCTAATAAAGTGATCTAGCTTTTGACGCAAATAAATACAATTTTTACGGATTTCGGCGCCAGAATCCGTTTTTTGACGGATTTGGGTGCTAAGATCAATATCTTTAAAAATTTTGGCGCTAATAAACTGATCACGCTTCTGACACTAAAAATATATATATATTTTTTACGGAATTTGGCGCAATAATGCGTTTTTGGGGATTTTGGTGCTAAAATCCTTTTCTTTACAGATTTTGACGCTAATACAGTTATCTTGCTGTATGCAAAGATAATGTGGGTTTTTGTGGATTTTGGTGCAAGAATCTGGTGCAAAATTTAATAAAGCAGTAGCACAAAGGACAATGTGCTCACAATGGCTACAGTGTTCTAAAGGAAGTGACTACTTAACATGTTAACTCCACCTGTAGGGTGTAGCTTACATCCAATGGCTTAATTTGTGCATACATTAAAAAGCAGAGCAAAGACACTCCAAAAAACGCTTCAAAAAACGCTCCAAAAAACGAAAAACTCGCCAAAAAACTGACATTTTTTCAGCTGCTTTTGACAGGCAGTGGACAGAAAACTCAGTTTCATGAACGTTTTTAGTAATTCGTTTTCAGGTCGTTTTTGTCCACTGCAGTGTAGACATAGCCTTACTGTTAAAAAAGCTAATTATTTGTTTATGTATTAGGGGCAAATGTACTGTCGCCAATATCAGCTAGATGGAATGGTTGAGCTAACCTCTGCATTGGTTGAGTTTCAGTGATGCCAGGTTATGACATTATTGACAGATATAGCAGTAGAGCTTTCTTCTTCCTTTCCCTGGCTGATGTCTCTGATATCTTTTGGGTATCTTTAAAACCATATATAGGTAAATTGCCTGAGCCACCTTAAAAGGTTCATTTGAAACCTGGATGTACACCTCCTTGTCCTAAACAGTATCTACTCTCTATGTCCTAATAGACAGTTAAAAAGGGTGTGTCATTTTAAATTCAGCTATTCTCTTTAACAAAAGGAGGTTAAGAAGCACGCAAGGAAGGGATAGTGAAGTTCAAACACTTTTGGCACTTCAAATCATATCAGATAAATATAAGCAAGATTTAATCTGTCCTCACGATTATTTAGAATTGATGCAGCAAGAGACTGCTGGACTGACTCCCAAATGTATTTTGACAGTTCACAAAATAGTTCGCATTTTGAGTTTTTTTTCTAGATGGATTCAGACATTAATACTGCACTGGATATGCTGTGTTCACTGAACATGAGGTAATACGGTCAGCATCACTGCCTCCATATTTGACACAGTATGTAGAATTAAATGGCACTGATGGAAGCATGCAAACTGGCAGAGAGTAAGACAGATAATCTTTACATGGATTCGAGGTATGCATTTGGTGTTGTACATGATTATGGACCAATCTGGAAAGATAGATCTTGTATGACAGCAAATGGAAAATTAATTAGAAAAAGTGGAAGCTGTGGGAATTCTGCTTGCAGCTTTACAACTTCCAGAAAAATTAGCCATTATTAAAGTTAAGGCCTATATAAACAAAATATTAGGAGGAAATAGATGAGCACATGTGTTGCTACAAATTATTGCAGCAGCTCTGATGACCCCAGTATCAGATGATATCTTAGGCGGACTCCAGGCTCAGGCGACCGCTGAGGGGAAACATATGAAATACGTGGTTTTCAGCAGGGACTGCCTGTGAGGAGGACGGACTATGGGGTTTTCAGAGTAAGTTTGTCTGCCCCGGGCCGCTTTTTTTTCCCTTGTGGGAAAATTTTAAATATGGATAAACTTATCTTTTAAAGGGACAAGTATGATAAAAGGGGTGTTAGATTCCAATACAGGGCCCACCCAGATTTGTTAAGTCTTACATGACGTATGCTACTTGCAACTCAGGAAAAGTTGTAAAGATGCTTGTCAAATGTACCCCTAAACCCTTTTGGATTTTTCCCAAAGAGTGCAAAAAAAAAAAAACTACCCAAATTTTCCATCTGGGGTAAGGAAGGTTTGTTTTGGGTATGTATTAAATTTAAATTTGGGGTTGGCTAGGGTATCCCCTGTTGCCAAATGCCACTGCAAAAATATAGCTAAGAAGGTTTTTTATCTGAAATCTGTAGGTATTGAGTTCCAGAGATTTTGGGAAAATTGATAGGGGTTTGAACTTTTTTATAGGAGAGTTTTAAAGGGGTATTGGGGGAAATTTAACAAGCTTCCCTTTTTGTAATGAAGAAATTTTTAAATGGCTTTTAGGAAAATAGGAAAAACAGAAAACCCAAAGGCAGAAACAGGAAAACCCTGGACCCGGGGTGTTTACACTAACCTTATTTTCTATCTTTTATACTCCAAGAGGAAGTTATCTCCATATAAAACATCATTTGTAAGGGAACCCAACATAAACTGTTATGTCCTGTAGCATAGTTACATTTGAGATCAGAAAGGTTAGTCAGGTTAGCCAGTTGTGTTTAGGAAATATGAAAAATTTTGAAATTGGTGCGTAAAAATGTATTTGGCTCCATTCCAAATCTTAATATGGATCCTGATCCACGAGCATATACATTCCAGCCAGTTGGTGATAAAGAGACATATTAAAAAGAGCCTGAATCCTTTATATGATGATGGTCCATATATTGCTAACTACAGAAACAGCAGTGAAACTCAAAATAACTGGACTCACGCCAGCCACTGTAAATTGATAACAGCACCTAATGAGGAATCAAAGACTCTATCTATTTCTGTTGCTTTCAGGACTATAGATTTTTACTTTGTCAAATTATGGACACTCGGGGGGATTTAAATTGTATCCATTTAAAAAAAAAGTGGTGTAACAATTGGTTCTTTAACATAGGACATTTCTTGTGGAGCCAGATATGATAAATCACTATATTTTTGTTGTATTAAACTGTATTATGTTTTTTGAAATGAGAAAGAAGTTCAATGATTGACCCCATCTGTGCCAGTCCATGATGAAATTTTGGCATCTTGGAAGCACAAAAAGGAGGAGAATGTTGTGGCAATTTTACAGGTAACAGGTGTAATCACCACTTTATGGGGCAGTCATGATGGGGTTAATGAGAAATTGTTGTACTTAGGTCTCATTATATTATGAATATTATACTATGTAACTTTGGTCTTTGGAAAGAAATGTGGAATTAAGTTGTTTACAGTCTTGGCAGAACATTCAGTCTTGGAGGGATTCATTTCAGATTGTAAAATCACAGAAAGTATTGTTTGTCTTTGTCAAAAGGTTATGAAAAGTTGTGTCTCAGATGTGATTATAATTAGTATTCCGGGAATTAGATATTGGAACATGTTTGTCCTTTGGCTCAAATAATCCTTGGCCTTTCATTATTGTAGAAAATATTATCAGATACAATTTTAATCCAAGATGAGATAATTAATTCGAGACATTGTGACGCAATGTTCACAATAAGTTGGGGTATTGTCAACAATAAAGTCAGTCTACGATACACTCATTTATAATGTGTGTGTGTCATTCACTCCGGGGTTATGTATGATATATCAGAACATAACTAATCTGCACCCCTCTGCCATAGTTACTTCCAGCAGTTTTTGAGACTGCACTAACATAAGGACCTCGAAGGAACTGAGGAAAAGATTTGGGGTGTCTTATCGACTTTCAAAATATCTGCCCATATGGGAGCATAGTGAATTCCCAGCGGGGAAAATCAATGTGGAGAGCTTGAGGAATATCTTCAGTAACCCAGCTGTTCCATCCAACAGAGAATAGAATTAAAATGTTCGATGAAATAAAAGAAGAGTTTAATATTCCAGGTTCCCATGTCTTGCAATATTTGCAAATTAAATCCTTCAGTTCATCTAGGATTCAAGACATTTGTAGGGAAAGGGGCAGGAATGCTTTTGACTGACAC
Source organism: Phyllomedusa bahiana (assembly GCA_025379985.1). Classification (NCBI taxonomy): domain Eukaryota; kingdom Metazoa; phylum Chordata; class Amphibia; order Anura; family Hylidae; genus Phyllomedusa; species Phyllomedusa bahiana. The sequence continues at coordinate 113,680 of JAODAL010005247.1, forward strand.
ATAGGGGCAGATCCGCATAGGAAATCTGTTGCTGTTATATATGCCAGCATCAGTGATAAGTATATCAAGTTTGACTATGAGGATGGTTTAGGAAGATGGAGAAGGTGAATAGACATAGATGACGTAGCATCAGAGATTGTAACAGGATGGAATTTGATAAGAAGACACATCATCAGTCAAAAATGGTGCGTAACCTATTTTAAAATGGTACACGCTGCCATATATGCTTTCGACATCCCTGAATCACCAGGGTTCCCGGATAGGATGACCTCCTGTCCAAAGTGTGCTGCGGCCAAAACCAATTTATTTCATGACTTGGGGACATGTCCACTGGTGCGGGCATATAGGGCTGAAATTAGGGATTTACTGTCCTCTTTATGGAATGGTCCAATAATTTTATCTCCAGTAGTGTTTTTATTGCACAGGCAGGAGAGAAACGAAAGTGAAGTAAATGCACAACAAGGTATCAGTATGTCTGCGATAATACAAATAATTCTTATGGTGGCAAAGAGGTGCCTGTTGACTAAATAGTTGGAGCCGGTATTCCCAACTGTCGCTATAGTGATAGAACAGACTAAAATATATGACGGTGCCGATCAAATATATATAGAACGTCACAAAGAAGCAATGGCAAAACATTTTTTTCAGAAAGTGGAAAATATTCCTTGAAAAATTCTGCACACAAACTGAGCTTGAGAAACTAATAAGTATCTCCCAATATACTAAATGGTTCCTGACTGAATTTCAAATGGGGACGCTGGATAGATTGCAACCTTTGGATGATCCATATGTTTCCAATGGTATCCCACCTTCTGACTAGCTCTTCCTTAATTTTAGGATTTGATAAAAAGCGCAATTGTGTTGCAGACCTGGCTGGTTTTGATTTAGATTTTTTTGTCTTGAGTTAGTTTAATGGTTTAGTTCATCATTTTAATCTGCAATTATCTTCTAGGAAAGTAACTAGAGGAAACATTAACGACAACTACATTTTGTGTTCTACTTTCTTATTGTAAAAGATATATAATTGTTATACATATACGAAAAATTGGTACATGTTACATAACAAACCATTTTTCTTGTACAAGCAACATAATATATGCTAATTATCACGGTCTGGAGGAGGATCCTCTGGATCACCGCAGGAGAAAGCGTAAGCCCACACCAGGGAGTGGAATCTAAGTGGGTCCCGGTATTCACCAGAGCCCGCCGCAAAGCGGGATGGTCTTGCTGCAGCGGGAGTCCACCAGGTCACTACCACTGGTGGGGCTTGCCTGCGGTGGCGGCCAAGGCAAGGTACAGGATCGGCAGGTAGTCTCGTAGTCAGGGAAAGGCAGGAGGTCAGGACAGGAGGCTCTGGTTCGTGGTCGTAGACAGGCAGGAGGTCAGGACAGGCGGCAAGGTTCGTGGTCGGAAAACGTAAGCAGACGGTCGGTACACGGTAAGGCAAGACAGGAACAAACTAGAACGCTTTCACCACAGGAGTATACACCAAGGATCCGGCGAGGGCCGGCAGGAAGAGGCCGGTCCTAAATAAAGCAGTGCCCGGCAATAGCCAATTACCGGTGCACTGCCCCTTTAAATTTCATACAGCCGGGCCGCGCGCACCCTAGGGGCGGAGCCACGTGCCGGGAGACAGAGACTGACTGAGCAGGAGCGTGGCCGGGTAAGTGGACGCCGGCGGGGACCGGGACATGAGCGGACCCCGAACCCGACGTGCGGGACGGGGCTCCGCTGGAAGCAGGAGCACGGGCGCGCATGCGACCCGGGACAGAGGTCGCAGGGGCGTCCGTGACAGTACCCCCTCCTTGGGCCCCCCCTTCTTGGGCCCCCTTCTCTTACTGGATTGAAGAAATCTCTGGATGAGGCTGCGGTTAGGATATTCTCCTCCGGCTCCCAAGACCTCTCTTCGAGACCGAACCCCTTCCAGTCCATCAGGAAGTATCGCTTTCCCTATTTTCCCTCATGCCCAGAATCTCTTTGACCTCAAAGAAATTGGGCGCATCAGCCACAGACGGAGGAGGAACAGCCTTCTGGGAAAAATGATTAAGGACCATGGAGACATGAAACGAATTGGGGATTCTCATCGTAGAAGGGAGCCGGAGTTTGTAGGACACCGGGTTGATGCGGCTGATGACCTCAAAGGGTCCCAGGAAACGGGGTCCCAGTTTATGAGAAGGCATCTTTAGGCAGACATATCTAGACGAGAGCCACACCTTGTCACCTGGGGAGAAAACCGGAGGGGGGGATTCTTCTTTTGTCCGCTTGAGTCTTCATGCACTCGGAAGCGCGGAGCAGCGACTGACGGGTCTGGGACCAGATGGCCTTCATGTCTTGAACCAGTGCGTCCGTCGCCGGGACCTCAAAGGAGGTTGCCTGAGGGAGAGGAGGGCGGGGATGCAGGCCATACATGATGTAGAAGGGGGAGACCCATGTGGACTCAGACTCAAGGGAGTTATAAGAGAACTCCGCCCATGGCAGTAAATTGGACCAATCATCTTGACGTGCCGAGACGAAATGGCGAAGGTAACATCCCAAGACCTGGTTGACCCTCTCTACCTGGCCGTTCGTCTGCGGATGGTAGGTGGAAGAGAAGTCGAGCTTCACCTGTAGTTGGTTGCACAGGACTCGCCAAAGCCTGGAGATGAACTGAACTCCCCGGTCCGAGACAATTTGCTGAGGGAGTCCATGCAGACGAAACACATGAAGAAAGAACATCTCCGCCAGGCGGGAGGCAGATGGCAGCCCTGGCAGCGGGACGAAATTTTGGAAAAGCGATCCGTGATCACCCAAATAACGGTGTTGCCAGATGACGGAGGGAGGTCAGTTATGAAGTCCATGGAAATGTTGGACCAAGGCTGAGTTGGAATGGGGAATGGCTGTAGTAGACCCACCGGCTTTTGATGTGGCGTCTTGTTGCGGGCACAGGAGTCACAAGACGAAACGAAGTCCTTAACATCCCTTTCAAGCTCCGGCCACCAATAGAACCGGGATATCAGATGGGAGGTTCTTCGGGCGCCGGGATGACCAGCCACCAATGAGCACTGTCCCCATTTTAAGATGCGTCTGCAGGGCGCACATAAGTCCTTCCTGGGGGAACCCTCCGGAGGTCTACTGGAGCTGTCGAGATGAGACGTTCTGGCGGAATTATGTGTTCAGGGGTAGTATCTTCACCCACCACGTCGGAGGCACGGGAGAGGGCGTCGGCTCTCACATTCTTTTCAGCAGGCCTGAAATGGATCTGGAAATCGAACCGGGAAAAGAAGAGCGACCACCTAGCCTGGCGTGGGTTAAGTCGCTGAGCCGTCTGAAGATATTGGAGGTTTTTGTGGTCAGAGTAGATACGGATGGGAAAATGGGTTCCCTCCAGCAGATAACGTCACTCCTCCAGGGCCAGTTTTATGGCCAGTAGCTCCCGGTCGCCATTCGTATAATTCCTTTCGGCCGACGAGAACGTCTTGGAGAAGAAGCCGCACGTTACAGTCTTACCCAAGGGCCCTTTTTGCGTAAGGACTGCTCCGGCTCCCACAGATGAGGCATCCACTTCCAGGGTGAAGGGTTTCACGGGATCTGGACGTGCCAGGATAAATGCCGTAGAGAAGGCGGACTTGAGCTTCGAAAACGCCTCTTCGGCCTCGACGGGCCAGCTGCGTGGATTGGCTTGTTTCTTGGTGAGGGCCACTATCAGAGCCACCAGCGTAGAGAAGTGAGGTATGAACTGGCGATAGTAGTTGCAGAAACCCAAGAAACGCTGGATAGCCCGCAGACCGACTGGGCGTGGCCACTGCAACACGGCTGACAGTTTTGCTGGATCCGTCCGTAGGCCTTGGTCCGAGATGACGTACCCCAGAAACGGGAGGCTAGTCTGATGGAAGAGGCACTTCCCAAGCTTAGCATACAGATGGTTCTCCCGGAGAAGCTTCAGTACTTGACGAACATGGCTGCGGGGGTCTCGAGGTCAGGAGAGTACACCAGGATGTCATCAAGGTAGACCACTACGCAGGTGTAGAGGAGGTCTCTGAAGACATCATTCACAAGCTTCTGAAAGACGGCGGGCGCATTGCACAGTCCGAAGGGCATCACCAGGTACTCAAAGTGCCCATCCCTGGTGTTGAAGGCCGTCTTCCATTCGTCGCTCTTGCGGATTTGGACCAAGTTATAGGCCCCTCTCAGATCCAACTTGGAGAAAATCTTGGCGCCCTGCAGGGGGGATAAAAAAGGGTTCTGTGATCAGCGGTAATGGGGTAACGATTCTTTACCGTGATCTTGTTCAAGCCCGGTAATTATGCAGGGCCGCAAGGTTTACCGCCCTTCTTCCTACGAAAAAGAACCCCGCGCCAGCGGGAGACGAGGACTTTCGGATGAACCCCTTCCCGGAGATTCTCCTGGATGTACTCGGTCATGGCTTGGGTTTCTCGGGGAACCCGACAGTGGGTAGACTCGGCCCGGGGAGGACTGGTCCCCGGGGAAATAAGTCGATCGGGAAATCGTATGGACGATGCGGAGGCAGATTCTCGGCTTGTCTCTCGGAGAACAATCGGCGTACTACAGATATTCGGGCGGCAGCCCGGGCAGCAGCTCCTGAAGGGTAGAGCTAGAGCAGGGAAGCACCAGGCGAGGTGCCACCAAACAACGCCCCCAACAGTTGGGGCCCCAACAAATCACCTCTCCAGAAGACCAGTCCAGGATAGGAGAGTGGAGCCGTAACCATGGGAGTCCGGGGAGGATCGCCGACGAGGAGCGAGGGCAACACATAAAAGGAGATTTCTTCCTTATGCAGCGCCCTCACTTTGGAGGGACAGTGGCGTGGTGACAAACTGGATGGTGTCGCTAAGCAGCTCCCTGCTGACGGATGAGATGACAAGCGGTTTCTCCAGGCGTTCCACCGACAGCTGATACTGCTTCACTAGGGACTGGTGTATGAAGTGCCTGGCGGAGCCCGAGTCCAAAAACGCCGGGACTTGGGACGTGATACCAGTCTCTGACATGACCTGCACAGGTATCAACAGGCGTGGAGAGGAGGAAGTGACACCTAGGAATGCCTCTCCCACAGATCCTAGGTGCGGAAGTTTCCCGCAGGCTTGGGGCGCCTGGGGCAATTCCTCCGGAAATGCTCTGGGCTGCCACAGTAGAGGCACAAGTTCCTTTGCCGTCGCTGGGCCAACATTTGCTCAGAGAGACGAGCCGGTCAATCTGCATGGGCTCCTCGGTGGGTGTTGGCGGCTGTGGAGCAGGGGGGCCTCGGGAAACACCCGGTTTGCCAGGCGTGGAAACCGGCGAGGTTGGGCTGACTGACACTCTTGCCGAAGTTCCTCTCCCGTTCCAATGAAGCGTAAGTCGATGCGGGTCGCTAACCGGATCAAGTCACTGAGGGAAGACGGGAGGTCTCTTGCGGCCAAGACGTCCTTAACTCGGCTTGAAAGCCCTTTCTTGAAGGTAGCGCACAGAGCGGCCTCGTTTCATGACAGTTCAGAGGCCAGGGTGCGGAATTGCACCGCGTAGTCTCCTACAGACAGATCCCCCTGGCGTAGGTTTAGAAGGGCTGTCTCAGTGGAGGATGCAGGAGCTGGTTCCTCGAAGACATTGCGGAACTCACTGAGGAACGACTGAAGATCCGCCGTCACTGGATCGTTCCTGTCCCACAGAGGTGTAGCCCATGCCAGGGCCTTCCCGGAGGGAGGGCTGCCCAAGAAAGCCACTTTCGCACGTTCGGACAGGAACTGATCCGCCATCAGCTCCACGTGCATAGCGCATTGGGTGATGAACCCCCTGCAGAGTTTCGGGTCTCCGTCGAACTTAGCTGGGAGCGACAGGCGAAGCTTGGGACTCCCAGGGCCACAAGGGCCGTAGAGGCAGGGACAACCACTGGAGATGGTGAGGGTTGCTGCTGCTGCTGGACGGTAACGAGTTGCTGCAACATGGTGGATAGCTGAGTAAGTTGCTGCGCCTGTTGACCGAGTTGCTGTGACTGGCGGGCAACAACGGTCGTCAGATCCGCCAGGCTGGGTAACCGCACCTTGGCGGGATCCATGGCCAGATCCTACTGTTACGGTGACACTAATGTGTAATTGAATTCAAACAACAAGCTCAAAACCTCCATGAACATTTTTTGGATCGTGGTTATTCATATAAAGTTTTGAAAGAGGCTTACAAAAATGCCCTAAATCGCTTGAGGGAGACATTTATGATCTCCAAAAAGAAGACTGAATCGACTGATGAAGAGGTCTTCAGATACAAACTGGTAACACTTTCTACAGTAACGTTCTGAAAAAGGACTTCAGGATTACTCAATTCTTTAACTGTAGAAATAAAGGAGTTGTATACAAGGGTACATGTGTTTGTGGTTAAGAATACATTGGCAAAACTGTCAGAGAGTTCCATAGGAGGATTGGTGAACATCTTAACGATATCAGAAACGGTCGTAATATGATAAAAGCGAGACATGTCTGTAACATGCACAGTGGTGACATGAAGAGCATGAAATTTATGATAATTGATTCTGTATGACCTCCGTTTCGTGGGGGTAACTGGGACAAGTTGCTTTTACAGAGAGAGAAACTGAATGGATATTCAGTGTAACGGATATGGTAGTGGATCCTCTGAACCACCACAAGCGATGGCGTAAGCCACGCCAGGGAGCGGAGTCTAAGTAGGTCCGGTTTTCACCAGAGCCCGTCGCAAAGCGGGATGGACTTGCTGCGGCGGATTACTACCAGGTCGCTACCCCTGACGTGACTTGCTTGCAGTGGCAGCCGAGGTGTTGCGCGGTACAGAATCGTGAAGCAGGCTCGTAGTCGGGGACAGGTTGAAGGTCAGGAGAGGCGGCAAAGGTTCACGGTCAAGGGACGGAGGCAGAAAGTACGGTACACAGTAGACGACAAGACACTCAGGAACGCTTCCTCTCAAGGCACAGGGCAATATTGATTCGGCAAGGTGCTAAGGAAGGGGCAGAGCTTAAATAGGGTCAGCACCCGGTGAGACCAATCACCGGCGCACTGTCCCTTTAAATTTACCCGGAGCGCGCGCCGGGACGGAAACAGGAGCGTGGCGAGGTAAGTGGGATACAGAGCTGCTGGGGTGTCCACAGCCCGAGTACCGGGCTGCGGCGGCGGCCGCCGCTGGGGACACTGCGGTGGTGCGGATGTGCCTGCGAACCGACACGGGGGTCGCAGGGACCCCCGTAACAGTACCCCCCCTTTGGCCTCCCCCTCTTTCTGGCCCGCATAAACCAAGACCAGAGACCCCGATCCAGGATGTTCTCCTCCGGCTCCCACAACCTTTCCTCTGGCCCAAACCCCTTCCAGTCGACCAAAAAAAAATCGTCTCCCCCTAACTGTCCTCATGGCCAAAATTTCTTTGACGACAAAAACATTGGTGGAATCAGCTGCGTGAGACGGAGGGACCACAGACCGAGAGAACCGGTTATGGATAACCAGTTTCAGTAGGGAGACATGGAAGGATTTTGGGAATGCGCATAGTTGGAGGGAGCCGGAGCTTGTAGGCCACCGGATTGATGCGCCTGAGAATTTCAAAGGGACCTAAAAACCAGGGACCCAGCTTGTAGCTGGGGATTTTAAAGCAGAAATACCTGGCAGACAGCCATACCTTATCCCCCGGGACAAAGGAAGGAGGGGGTCTTCTTTTCTTGTCCGCTTGGGCCTTCATACGAGCCGAGGCCTGGAGCAGAGATTGGCATGTCTCCTTCCAAATGGTAGATAGGTCGCGGACCAGACTATCCACCGCAGGGACATGGGGGGGGGAGAGGGAGGGGGCCGGAGGGGTGGGCGGGGATGCCGACCGAAGACGACAAAGAAGGGGGACGCCCCAGCGGAATCAGAGTCCAGGGAATTTATGAAAAACTCCGCCATGGCAATAGACCGGACCACTCATCTTGTCTTGCGGATACGAAGTGGCGGAGATAGGTACCCAAGACTTGGTTCACTCTCTCCACTTGCCCATTAGATTGTGGGTGATACATGGAAGAGAAATCCAGTTCCACTTGTAGGAGAGAACAGAGGCCTCGCCAAAACCTTGAGATGAATTGAACTCCCCGATCCGAGACAATATGGAGGGGAAGTCCATGCTGATGGAAGATATGTTTAAAAAATAGATTGGCGAGTCGAGCAGAAGGTAGACCAGGCAGGGGAATGAAGTGTGCCATTTTCGAAAAACGGTCAGTGACCACCCAGATAACCGTACTACCATCAGAGGGAGGCAGATCGGTGATGAAGTCCATGGCAGTATGGCCCCAGGGACTGTTAGGAACCGGCAGAGGCTGGAGTAAACCCGCAGGATTGAGGCGCGGTGATTTATTGCGGGCGCAGGTGGTACAGGTTTCCACGAACTCTTTCACATCTTTAGCAAGATCGGGCCACCAGTAGAACCGGGAGATCAACGAATAAGACTTCCGCACCCCCGGATGTCCAGCAATACGTGAGCAGTAGCCCCATTTCAGAATCCTTAGCCGGTAGTGCTGGGCGCACATACGTCTTACCTGGAGGAGCACATTGGAGTGCTACGGGAGCTGCAGATATCAGACATTCTGGAGGTACGATGTGCCGAGGAATGGCCTCCTCTTCTCCACTTACGTCAGAGGCACGGGAAAGGGCATCGGCCTTGACGTTCTTCTCCGCCGGTCAGAAATGGAAAACATAAATGAACCGGGCGAAGAACAGAGACCACCTTGCTTGACGTGGGTTGAGACGTTGCACTGTCTAGAGGTAGAGGAGATTTTTGTGGTCTGTGTAGATATTCACAGGATATCAAAAACCCTCCAGGAGGTGGCACCACTCCTCCAGAGCGAGCTTAATGGCCAGAAGCTCCCGATCTCCGATGGTATAGTTCCTCTCCGCCGGTGAAAATGTTCTGGAAAAGAACCCACAGATCCAAGTCTTGCCTTTGGGCCCCTTTTGGGTGAGGACTGCCCCAGCCCCCATGGAAGAGTCGTCTACTTCTAAGAAGACGGGCTTCTTGGTATCAGGTCGCGACAACACAGGTGCAGAGGCAAATGCTGCTTTCAGCTTGGAAAAGGCTTCTTCGGCGGCTGGTGGCCACAGTTTCGGGTTGGCATTCTTTTTGGTAAGAGCCACAATCGGTGCCACCAACGTCAAGAAATGTGGGATGAACTGCCTGTAGTAATTTGCAAAGCACAAGAAGCAATGTATGGCCCGGAGGCCGACGGGTCGTGGCCAGTGTAGAACGGCGGAGAGTTTAGTGGGGTCCATCTGCAGGCCTTTGTCCGAGATGATATATCTGAGGAAAGGGAGTGTGGTCTGGTGAAACAGGCACTTTTCTAGGTTGGCATAAAGATGGTTCTCACGCAGGCAGTTCAGGACCTGGCGCACATGCGACTGGTGGGTCTCCAGATCAGGCGAAAACACCAGAATGTCGTCCCAAATAGACAACCACGCAGACATACAGAAGATCTCTGAAAATGTCATTGACGAATTCTTTGGGAAAACTGCTGGCGCGTTACACAAGCCGAAGGGCATCCCCTAAATACTCGAAGTGCCCATCACGAGTATTGAAGGCCGTCTTCCATTCGTCGCCTTCGCGGATCCGGACGAGATTATAGGTCCCCCGCAAATCCAACTTGGAGAAGACTTTAGCTCCGCGGAGACGATCGAAGAGTTCAGTAATCAGAGGTAAAGGATACCGATTTATGATCGTGATTTTGTTGAGACCGCGGTAGTCGATTCAGGGACATAAGGAACCATCCTTCTTCTCCACAAAGAAGAATCCGGCACCTGCCGGAGAAGTAGACTTGTGGATGAAGCCCTTCTGTAAATTTTCTTTAATGTAGGCCGACATTCTCGGGTACTGAGAGTGGATAGACCCTACCCCGGGGTGGACTAGTCAAGGGCAGAAGGTCTATAGGACAATCATAGGGCCGATGGGGAGGTAGAGTGTCCGCCTGCTTCTCGGAAAAGACATCCCGAAAGTCCAGATCTGGTGGTGGCAAGCCTGGTAAGGGCTTGAGGGGAGACCGTGGAGGAATGGGGTGCACCCGGCGAGTTGCCGACAGGCAGTGAGACTGGCAATCTCGACCCCAACGCAAAATTTTGCCCGTCTTCCAGTCAAGCATGGGGGCATGACGCAGCCACGGAAGCCCCAGGAGGACAGCCGAGGAAGAGCGGGGTAGCACGAAGAATGCAATCTTCTCCTTGTGTAAGGCTCCGACTTGTAGGACCACCGGTTCAGTCTGGAACAGGATGGAGTCAAATCAAGAGTTCGCCACTAACGGACGAGATGACCAAGGGTTGATCTAAGCGGACCACCGAGAGACAATACTTGGCCACCAAAGCAGCATCCATAAAATTCCCGGCAGATCCGGAATCCAAGAAGTCAGCCACTTGAAACGAGATCCCAGAGTTGCTTGTGACCAGAACTGGCAGCATTAGCCGAGGAGAGGGATTGTTCACACCTAGGGTGCCTCTCCCATGAAGCATAGGTGCATGCGTTTCCCGGATGTTGCGGACGGAGCGGACAACCCCTGAGGAGGTGTTCGGGACTGCCGCAGTAGAGGCATAGGTTACCCTCACGCCGTCGAGTCAATTCTTGCGGAGTCAGGTGGGCTCTGTCCACTTGCATGGCCTCTTCCATGGTTGTCTGGGAAGGAGGCAGTGGAGACCGAAGAAACACCTGCGCAAGACAGGGTAGACGACGTGTTTGGGTTGGTACACGCTCCTGACGGAGCTCCTCACGTCTCTCCGAGAAACGGATATCAATCCGGGTCGCCAGATGGATCAGCTCACTCAATGAACACAGAGAGTCCCGGGTGGAAAGGGCATCCTTAATCTGGCTGGAGAGGCCCTTCTTGAATGTGGCGCATAATGCTGCATCGTTCCATGCCAACTTGGAAGCTAGAGTACGGAATTGCACGGCATAGTCTCCTACGGAGGAGTTCCCTTGCTGGAGGTTCAGCAATGCAGTTTCCGCTGAGGATGCGCGGGCGGGTTCCTCGAACACACTTCGGAATTCCTGAAGAAAAGTACCCAGGTCAACCGTGATGGGGTCTTCTCGGTCCCAAAGCGGAGTCGCCCAGGCTAGGGCTTTCCCAGAAAGCAGACTGACCACGAAGGCCACCTTAGACCTTTCTGACGGGAACTGTCCGGCCATGAGTTCCACGTGGAGAAAGCATTGGGTGATGAAGCAGGCCTTAGGGTCCCCATCAAATTTCGTCGGCATAGACAACTGGAGCTTGGCGCCGGCGGACATTAATGGAGCTGCTGCCACGGGAGCTGCCACGGCAGCTGACTGCTGCTGCTGGGTGTCGAGAAGCTGCTGCATCATAGACGATAGCTGATTCAGCTGTTGTGCTTGCTGAGCGGTCTGCTTGGATTGCTGGGCCACGATGGTGGTGATATCAGAGACGCTCGGAAGAGGCACCTTGGCGGGATCCATGGCCGAATAGAACTGTAACGGATATGGTAGTGGATCCTCTGAACCACCACAAGCGATGGCGTAAGCCACGCCAGGGAGCGGAGTCTAAGTCGGTCCAGTTGTCACCAGCGCCCGCCGCAAAGCGGGATGGACTTGCTGCGGCGGATTACTACCGGGTCGCTACCCCTGACGTGACTTGCTTGCGGTGGCAACCGAGGTGTTGCGCGCTACAGAATTGTGAAGCGGCTCATAGTGGGGACAGGTGAAGGTCGGGACGGTGGCAGTGGTTGGGAGTGGGGACAGGCAAGGTAGGCAGGCGGCAATGGTTCGGGGGTCAAGGGACGGAGGAGAAAAGTAGGTACACATAGCCCAAAAGACACTCGGAAACGTTTCCCTCTCAAGGCACAGGCACTTCGATTTGGCAAGATGAAAGGGAAAGGGGGGCAGAGCTTAAATAGGGTCAGTGCCCCTGAGACAATCCCCAGCGCACTGTCCATTTAAATTTTGCTGTAGGGGCCGCGGCCCAGCCGGCACAGGAGCGCGACCGGGGGCGGAAACAGGAGCTGGCAAGGTAAGTGGGTACGAGTGCCAGGGTGTCCGCAGCCCAAGTACCGGGCTGCTGTGCCGGCTCCCCTGGGGAAGCTGCGGCGTTGTGGGTGTGCCTGCGACACGACACGTTGGTCGCAGGGACACCCGTAACATTCAGATTACAAATCACCTCTCCCCAAGGCCTTAATGAGCGGGGGGGAATTCGTTTTTCATTTAATACCCCAGTCCCTTTCTACCTGGTACTGATTTTTCAGAACTCGGGGGTGGTCTTTTTTGTCTGTTGTTATATATCCCTAGGGATGTGTACTTGTGATGTATACGGGGATTTTTAAAATAGGTCTTTTTTAGTCCCTTAAATTTCAGTCGCAATACCTGGTGCTCCCTTCACGGTTAACCTTGTTGGCGAGGGCGGTCCCCAGTGCGGACACATGAAGCAAAAAATTTCAAAAAAAAACACTTACTTAAAGGTATAAAAGCCGATCTTTATTGAAAAATACTTCGTTGCATAAGGTTAAAATAGCGGTGGTACATACAGTTGGAAACAGCTAAGTTCTTCGTTGCGCGGCAAAAATACTGAGCCCTTGTTCACAGCATGTCAGATTACACTGAGGTGCTCGTTTATATAGGAAAAAGACTTCCACGTCACAATCTATGTCACCTCCGTTTCTACTGACATTCATTGATAGTGTTGAGCGATTGCGTTGGCTATCGAGATCGATCGATAGTCGATAGTCGGCCGCTATCGATAAGGTTTTTTCGATAGTGAGCATCGATTATGCGCGATGACCATTAAAGTCATGGGAGAGCAAACACACATTCATTATTACACCCAATCAAGGCTGGAGAAGCTGAAATTAAAACACCACAACAGCAAAATGGATACGTGCTACATCTTAGGCAACACACTTAGGTTATAAAAGTCACAGAAAAAAAGTCACAGGGACCACATTTATTTTCATGTCTATGTACACATCCAGCCCTGACCCTTATACCTGCATCACCCACAAATTAAAAGTGCCAGAAGGCAGTATGATTTTGAACCATCATTTTACTGAACTGGACATTGAATATCCCTGTCTGCGAACGCAGCATGAGCCCCAAACCTGCATGACCCCCAATTTAAAGGCCGGAAAAAGGTGTCTTCAACCCACCATTTTAGCTTGAACTGGACATTGATATACCTGTCCTGGGCACAGCATGAGCCCCTAAACCTGCAGTCCCCCACATTTAAAAAAGTGCAGGAAAAAGGAGTCTTTCAACCACCTTTTTAGTTTCACTGGAATTGACTATACCTGTTCCTGGGCCACAGCATGGCCCCAAACCTGCAATGACCCACACATTTAAAATGTGCAGGAAAAGGAGTCTTTCAAACACCTTTTAGTTGAACTGGACATTGACTATACCTGTCCTGGAAACGCTGCAATGAAAGCCCCAAACCTGCATGACCCCCCACATTTAAAAAGTGCCGGAAAAAGGTAGTCTTTCAACCACCCATTTGTGTTCCTTCACTCGGACATTGACTATAACCTGTCCCTGGGACTCAGCATGAGCCCCAAACCTGCATGTCCCCCACATTTAAAAAGTGCCGGAAAAAGGAGTCTTTCAACCACCATTTTCAGTTGAATGGACATTGATATACCTGTCCATGGGGCACAGCATGAGCCCACAAACCCTGCATGACCCCCACATTTAAAAGTGCACGGGAAAAGGAGTCTTTCAAACACCATTTTAGTTGAACTGGGAAATTGACTTATACCTGTCTTGGGCCACAGAATGAGCCACCACATAAACCTTGCATGACCCACCACATTTAAAAAGTGCGGAAAAAGGAGTCTTTCACAACCACATTTTGCTTCCACTGGACAATTGACTATACACTGTCCTGAGGCCACAGCATGAGCCACACAAACCTGCATGACCCCCTCCATTTAAAAGTGACCGGAAAACGAGTCTTTCAACCACCTCATTTTAGTTGAACCTGGACATTGACTATACCTGTCCTGGGCCACAGCATGAACCCTGAGGCCGGTGATACAGTGGGTGCGGTGAAAGCCCAGGCTGGCGTCCGTTCATCTATTAACACGCAGGTTAAAAATGCCCATGATGACGCAGCAACGAAAACTGTCGTGCTGACAGCAGAGTGGCGGGAAAGCGGAACAAGTGTGAAGAACTCTCAGCCTTCCTCTGTAACACAGTCAATTACATGCGGTAGCGCCTTGCCCTCACGTATGAGGGTGGCCAATTGAGCTTCACTTGGAAAATACTGGTGGTAACGCTCTGCTTATACCCCAGGTGCCCTTTATCTTGGCATTCTTTTTCTCAATTTTACTCAACGTGCTTGACGGAAAATGTCTCTGTTACTTTGTTTTCTGTCCGTGCTCCCATACTCATGTCTCTGAATAACCTAATCTGGTCAAGTTTTCACTGTACCTCCCTTGTACAATTCAGAGGAATTTTTTTAAACAGCTATTTTGTACATGCTATTTTTTTAGTACTTTAATTCTAGAAAACACATTTTTTAAAATAGGTGGAATCCCACAATGTCTTCTGTTTCTCTTTTTTTTCATTGTATTAAATGGGGTAGTCTCAATACAGGGATTGATAGCTATGTAACAAGATCTTGCATAAAACAAGTCATTTTTCACTAATGTGTCCATTAACAGTGTCCTATCTATTCCTGTTTCTGACAGCACCATCAACCCATTGAGCCACTCTGACAATTTGGGGAAGAAAAAATTCTGTTAGAAACAACATTTTTTAGAATAGGACCTGTAGTATTAGCTGCATGTAACAGCAAAATGCACCCCAAAAATTCAAAGCATGACCCTTTGAAGCCACTTTGGTCAATTGTGTAGAACAAATGTGTGTTTGAAAAACACACATTATTTTTAATAATAGGGAACTGTGTATTGCGTTCAAAGACGCATGACCCAAAAAATTATAAAAATGACTTATCAGCCACTGTTAAAAAATTGTGAGGGAGAAATGCGATTAGAAAGCCACTTTTGTTCCAAAGGACATGATTATTGCTGTATCTCACAGCAACATGACCCCAAAAAATTATAAATATGACTTCTCAGCCACTATTAAAAATTGTGAGGGAGAAATGCCACTTGAAGTCACATTTCTGTTCCAAAGGACAATGATTATTGTGTATCTCACAGCGCCAACATGACCTCCAAAAACCATTGGGACAAATGCGAAAACTTCTTAAGATAAAGTGAGTAAATGGAATTACGTGTTGTCATGTAACTTTGGCTGTCTTTTACAGTCTACTCACGCATAAACCTGCAAAATGAACTGTTGGGAAAGAAGTATAAAATATTGCACTGTAAGAAATGGATCATTTTCAAACAAAGAGTTTTCCAGAGGAACCATTTTCTGTTTGAAAAGGAATGTGTAGTAGACTGGCAACTAATCGGTGACCTACAGGCAATTGGGCCACAACTTCATTCGAGAATCCATTCCTGATTTCATCTTGATGAAAGTCAAACGATCACATTATCTGTGGAAAAGCCAGGATGCGTTTGTCTGTAATACTCCTCCAGCTGTGCTAGAAGGTCCGCTCAGATATGACGCTGGCTGATGGGCAGGACAACACGTCTATGGAGGGACGAGCCGCTCGGGCCTATTCGTCCTTTTTGGATACCAGAAGTCATTGGGTCCGGAAAACATGCAATAACATCGGTGTTGAGACGCGGATAGTCGTGCACACATGATCTTAAAGCTGATCTCTGTGTGTTGGATGTGTGCACCCTGCATTGCTTTGCGTTGGTGAGGTGGTAATTACACAAGATTGCACAGAGGTCACCCATTAGGCTTCTGCCCTTGTCCATGCTGCTGCCGCTACGCCCTACTTGGGCAACTCTTCTGCATGTCACGTCGCTGATGTTGTTCCACCCTTGACATTTGGGGAACGGTTGATGCAGACGCCAACAGATGTCTATCCAGTTGATTAATCAGCAAGGTCTCCATTTCCTGCATTTTACTCTCTATTTGGTGGGTGGATGGAAAGTGCTCGATTTTTGTTTCACTGTAGCGGGGAATCAAGGAGTGGTGGCCACACCAGTAAACTGTTGGATCTTTTTGATGGCCTTAATGCGAGGATCATGTTGGAGAATAGAGCATCAAAGCCACTATGTGAGAGATGGAGCCTTGATTCCCAAGCCTCTGGGTCGAGGGGCACATATAGCAAACTGATCTTTCCTCATCTTCCTCCTCCGCCTCAAATTCGCGCTCCAAACCTCTTTCCAGGCAGGGACGTCACGGTAAACATACGGTGTCTAGAATACCTCATCCTATCCGCTGCCTCCGGACACAGCTTCAACACAGCCCTGTACTTGACTGAGATGATTGCCACCCTGAGAGCTGATGCGCCCACTTGCACTAGCTCTGGACCCCGAACACTGCCTAATGAAGACCTCGATGAAATTGTGAAAAACTGTCGGGCCTTGTGGATTGACGGAGGAGAAAGGCTCCGTGTCCGAATCTGTGTCCGTCTCCTCTACGCGCTGGCGGGACCTGTTGTTCAGAGTCGGTCCAACTCGATCGTTACAGAACTAAGATCACCACCATTGCTCATGATGACAAGGGCATTGTCCGCACTGAACATTTTTGGGGGCTTCTTCAAAAACTGGCAAGGATGGTGCAGAGCTCTTTCACCTGCCTCCACTCTCGGTGGTTCAAACCCCCCGAGGTCCGAAACGCTGCTTGTCAGGCCATGTGTCATTCGTACTGCGTAATGGCATTGCGTGCTGCCACAATCGCTGGAGCAATGTGGGGGTGGAAAATTCCCAGCGTGTTGCCACGTCAACAATGAGTCGGTTGACGGGGGGCCGAGGTGACGCTGCAAGCAGCCAGGCGGGAGAAGCAGGGTGCGAACGGCGGAAGTGCGAAACTTTAGACCTCGAGCCTTCTTTGCAGGCAGTCCAGACCCGGGGAGCTCTTTAGAATTTCTGGACGACAAGGTTCATGACATGTGCCAGGCAAGGGGATGTGCTCCAGCCTACCGATCTTAAGGGCGGCCCGCAGATTTCGCCGTTATCGCACACCACCTTGCCTGGAAAAAGGTTTTGGGCACCCAGCCAGCGCCGGGTTCGTTGCTTAGAGCCGTCCACAGCTCCTGACCTGTGTGTGGACGGTCTCCAAGGCAGATTAATTTCAACACGGCCTGGTGTCTTGGGCACGTGATGCACCAGAGGACCTTGGGGGAAAGAGCCCTGCACCAAACCCTGCGGTTTTGAAGAGCGTTGCGCCGAGCCTGAGAGCACCGTCTCCCCCAGACACATCCACCCAGCTCACCCCGTGCGCTGTCACAGAGATATAGCGGCCCTTTGGGGTGCTTAATAGTCCATGTGTCGGTGGTGGATGGACTTTTCCCGGGCACAGATGCAGACAACGCGCTTGAAATTTTAGATGACACGTGGTGGCCAGGGCAGGGACGGCTTTTTGGCAAAGAAATGCCTGCTCGGCATCTGGTATTGGGGGGAGGCGAGGGCATGACGTGGCGGAACCCATCTGTGTCCACCAGACGGAAAGGCAACATTTCAAGGCCAAAAGCCTGGCAATGCCGACATTCGGCTTTTGGCTTTGGGATGGTTTGGGTTAATGTGTTCTTCTGCTACCCAAACTGGAAGACAGAAGGTGGCTGCTAGACTGGAGCTGTACGGCTTGAAGGTCGTCAAGCTGGCGGAAGGAAGAACGGTGGGTAGGATGCGGTCTCTGGTGGTGCTGGTGGCCTACTTGGGGAGCGACGTGGGAGGCTGAAGCGGAGGCTGTACCCTGATCATGACTCTGAGAGACATGGGCAGGCTGGGAACGACTGGTGGTGGCGGAGGAGGAGGGGAGACAAAGGGGGTGTGACAGTGTTGGAGGCCGGAGTCAGGTTGCCTTTTTTGGCCAAGATGTTCCAATCCATTTTCATCTCATGCTTTCTCCTGCATGTGACTAGACATGTTGGTAGTTGGTTAATCACTTAAGGTTCTGCCTTAATTATGCGTTTAGGCAAAGGCGGCATTATGACATCGCGGGGTGAATCAGAGGCTTGCTCTAGAAGACCCAGGCTTGAGAGGTCCTGGACCTTTTGACTGGCGATAAGCGAGGAGCGGGTTTGCGCTGACCTTGGCTGGCGGAATCCATTATCAGCGACTTCTGCGACCGCCCTCTCCCTTTTTGTGGCGGGACCCGTATTGGTCACTACCCACTGTCTTCCTCCTCGTCCACTGATGAAGCGCCTCGTAAGCAAATTCTGCGGGAAAAGACCTAGGATGGACTCCGCAATGTAGTCATCATTCATCATCATCAACACAGGTGACTTGGTGTCCTGACCTTTCTGCATCCAGAAGCTGAGGGCTACAAGCAAGGGGCGCTGCAAGGCGTTGCCGCGCCAGGGATTTTTGCCGATTTGGACCGGCTTCCTCACCTCCTCTGATGGCATTCAGTAACTGGGCTTCGTAGGCAGACTAAATCATCCTCTTGATCTTTTAACATGCCTTCTGACCCCAACCGCATTTTGTCATCAAGAGGTCTCAGACAATGGATTATCCCACAGTGGGGGGTACCACGAGTTGGACATTTGGGATGCTTTCATGTTGGACAGATGCTAGATGATGCTGATGATGACATTTTTGTGGCCGTGACTGTCGAGGACGAGGAGGTAAGACTGCTAGATGCAGGTTGCATTAACCACTGAAGGACAGATTGGCGACGATGTTCGTTACTTAGAATCACAGGTCCCTGACCCAGCGATGACAGGCCTGGACGGTCCTGCAACTTGACGATCCGCTGGCATGCGTGTTGTCGCCCAGCATGGAAGGAGCACCTTCTCTCGTACCTCTACCTCCATGTGCTACCCCACTCTTTGCTCGCTTACCCCTGCATTTTCGCTCCATGTTCAGAAATATAAAAATTTGAGAAGGAATGGAATAGTTTTGGAAAAGTCTCTTATAAAAGATGGCAAATCACAGCTATTCTCTATCCACTCTAATACTCTAAAACTAAAATTGCTGGATTCAAATTTAACTGCAAGGTGTCTATCAACAAATCTGGCACTGGGCAAAAGTCCAAAAAACAGTATCTGTTATGTTTTTGGTATGTATAATAAACGGTATTTTTTGCACTTTCCAATTACACTGTGGTGAATATGAAATTGCTCTGTTTTAAGATTTACGTAGATGCTGCGTCAATGAACAGTGCTGGGTGTGCAAAAGTCAAAAAAAACACGTAACTGTTATGTTTTGATATAATAAACGGTATTTTTTTGCACCTTTAAATTCACCTGTGGTGAATATAGGAATTGCTGTTTTAAGATTTACGTAGATGCTGCAGACAAATGAACCAGTGCTGGGTGCGCAAAAGTCAAATAACAACGTAACTGTTAATGTTTTGATATAATAAACGGTATTTTTTGCACCTTTCAATTCACCTGTTGTTGAATATAGAATTGCTGTTTTAAGATTTACGTCAGATGCTGCGTCAATGAAAGTGCTGGGTGCGCATAAGGTCAAAAAACACGTAACTGTTATGTTTTGATATAATTAAAAAGGTATTTTTTGGCACCTTTCAATTACCTGTGGTGAATATAGAATGCTGATTTAGATTTCACGTAGATGCTGCGGTCAATGAACGTGCTGGGTGCGCAAAAGTCTAAAAACAGTTACTGTTTTTTTTTTTTGGTTTTTTTTGATATAATAAACGGTATTTTTGCACCTTTCAATTCACCTGTGGTGAATATAGAATTGCTGTTTTAAGATTTACGTAGATGCTGCGTCAAATAACAGTGCTGGGTGCGCAAAAGTCAAAAAACACGTAACTTTTGTTTTGTATAATAAAAGGGTGCTGGGTGCGAAAAAAGTCAAACAAACACTAAACTGTTCTGTTTTGATATAATAAAACGAGTCTATTTTTTGCACCTTTCAATTCACCTGTGGTGAATGATAGATTGCTGTTTTAGATTTACGTAGATGCTGCGTCAATGAAGTGCCTGGTGTGTGCAAAGTCAAAAAACACGTAACTGTTATGTTTTTGATATAATAAACGAGTATTTTTGCACCTTTCAATTCACCTGTGGTGAATATAGATTGCTGTTTTAAGATTTAGTAAGTTGATGCGTCAATTGAACAGTTGCTGGGTGCGCAAAAAGTCAATAAAAACACGAACTGTGCTGTTTTCGTACGATACACGGTATTTTTGGCCCCAACAACACACAGTGCTGACTACATGATTGCTGGATTGTATTTAAGTGCAAGGTGGATATATCAAACAGTCACAGGTGTAATGGGTAAATTGAAACCAATCTGAAATGTATACTGATAATAAAGTGGAGTTTTGCAGCTCAAACAAGAGACCTGCAGTTACTAGAAATGATGTTTATCCAATATATGTTCAGGCTGCCAATATCCAGGAAATATTTCAATAGCAAACTGTTAATAATAAAGATATTCCACTACATGTCTACACTAAGTCTTGGTGAACTTTATCCAGTGTTCTTTCTAGTAGAGCTTGTCTGTTTTCGCCGCGGGGCCCCCCCCCCCCGCTCCCACCGCCGTGAATTTACAGCGGTAGATGCTGCTTTAATATTCTCTAGCTAACTACATCAAATCTTCAAATCTCTAATCTAACTAAATTGGAAGGATCACAGCTAATAGTAGAGGTTTCTCTGTGCAGAAATAGACTAATTTCGCTGAGCTGTTTGGCCACAGGCAGAGCGCAGGTCCTATCCCTATGAGACGCTGAGAGACACTGAGGCTGAAACAGGAAACGCTGTTCTATGTTAAACGAGGTCATGTGATTTTTCCAGCCAATCGCAACCATACACATCCCAGTCATGACGTCGCACACACATCTCACCCTGCTCTATTCTGTAATCTGATTTGCTGGCCGTCAAAATTACAGGAAGCGCCGAAAAAGGCGCGATTTAAATGATGATGCACAGATTTTAACCTTAATTATTGCATGATCTGGAAATTTCGATCACCATAAAAACCTTGCCGATTTCAACTTTGTCGATAAAAATCGCTCAACACTAGTTATAGCAAACACACTCTTTATTGAAGATGATAAAATCATTTAAAAACATCCATAAGCATGATGGTTTACGCGTTTCAGGCCCACATCTTGGCCCTTATTCGTAACATAAACATGCTAGATATAAAGCTTCAATATAAACCCTCCTTACTCATTAGTTAGCCTCACCACCTGAAAGTTAACCCTATGTGTGACACATTAAATTACTGTTAAAACTTTAATTTTTATATTTCCACAAACAAGGGGAAAAAAAAAGAGGACAAAAAAAAAAAAACCCAGTTAGAGGATTCTGCCTTACATGTATACTCCATATCATTGAGGAACAACAATAAAAAGAAAACAGAAAACGCTCACCGGTATTCGTAGTCCATATAGGATCTGAATGCACCCCTTCCACACACGGTGCACTGAAGAAAGGTAGGTATCCGGCTGCAGGATCCAAAGCAGAAGTATGAACAAGGGGTTTCAGCACTCGTGCTCGGGGTAAATTAGAAAAAATTGGTAAGTTGAAAAAACGCACTTTATTGGACAAAAATAAAAGGGGTTTTAAAATCACAAAAACACTACATCTCGTTGACGCGTTTCAGGCCAGATAAATGGCCCTTAGTCGTAACACAATTGTAGTAGAAACAGAACCAATATATAACCACTTCCTGATTTCATCTGATTTGGTCTCTCTAATTGGATTCTCTTCATCAAAAAAATGTCTTTTGACAGTTAGTGCTCTAAAAAATCTGTTCACATCTTTTATCGTGTCAAAAAGGTCAAAGTCCATGGAAGGAACAAAATTAAGTCCTTTACTTAGTACTGGAAGATGATTCTGATCTAAAATACATGCAGATAAATTCATTACTGAGTATTTGGAAACAGTAGATTCAGTGGAGGCTTCTTTTTCTGCAAGTTCATCTAACGGAGATTCCTTAATGTGTTCCGAGTTTGATGATTGTGTGCGGTGCCTTTTGTGCTTCTTCCCCGCCCTCCTCGTGCGTTTGGTGGATGCATATGCCCCTGTGCACACAACATGCATATGAAAGGGAGAAATCTATTATATCTAATAGACTCAAACAAAGGGGATACAAATCGCATCAAATACAAAAGACCATCACTAAAGTGGAAACCAGGCAAAGGTCAGAATTATTACATAATTCCAGATCGAAATCCAATAACGATTATCAAATAAGTTTCATAACACATTTCAGTCGTCAATTTTCTCATGTTGTAAATATTGTCAAAAAATATCTACCCATATTCTCGATGGATCCTTCGCTACAAAAAATTTTAGAACAGGGCTGCAGATTCATTTCCACCAAGTCAAGATCGATAGGTAATATCGTTTCACCGAGTATGTATATGAACGTCCAGAATAAAAATAAGAGATGGCTAGATTTAAAGGGCTCTTTCAAGTGTGGAATGAGCAGATGTAACCTCTGCAAATATATGATCAAAGGGAATATTTTTTTGTCCTATGCAACTAAAAGATCATATACCATCACCTCATTTATAAATTGCCACAGCGATCATGTGGTATATATGATTTGGTGTGATCAATGTGAGCTTCAATATATTGGCTGTACCACCAGAAGCCTGCATGTGAGAATTAGGGAGCATGTTTATGACGTTAGTCACACAAGTACAAGAAGCGTCTCGGGTGCGTCTAAGCACTTTAGAGACGATCATGCAGAAGATCTGAGTTTTTTCCGTGTTAGGGCTATAGAACAGGTTAATAAACCCCCTCGTGGGGGAGACTGGAGAATGTTACTTACCTATAGAGAAGCCCATTGGATTCTTATTTTAGATACACGATATCCTGCAGACCTTAATTATAAATCGGACCTTATGTATATATATTGAATACATGTTATATTCTCCAAATTACTCTGTTTGCATAAAATCGTTCAGGAAGGGAAGATCTCTCCTTAAGGAGAGCACCGAACGAACGGCTTGTAGAGTTTTTGTTTTGCCTTTTCGCCCTCTACTTAGCATCTGCATATCACAAGGCATTATGGGAAAGGGGCTGAGAAGCCCACAGCGCCCTCTGTTGGTTGTAACAAATCCTCAATTTGCTTTTGACCCACCGAGTCTTGAGAAAGCAAAAAGGATTTTTTAGCCAAGCCAGTATCTCTCATCTACAGACAACGCTGTTTCGGGATTTTTGTCCCTCTTCAGTGCAGAGTAGAGAAGATACTGGCTGGCTGTGTGGGAGGCATCGGGTAGCTCAGGAAGGGAAGATCTCTCCTTAAGGAGAGCACCGAACGAATGGCTTGTAGAGTTTTTGTTTTGCCTTTTCGCCCTCTACTTAGCATCTGCATATCACAAGGCATTATGGGAAAGGGGCTGAGAAGCCCACAGCGCCCTCTGTTGGTTGTAACAAGTCCTCAATTTGCTTTTGACCCACGAGTCTTGAGAAAACAAAAAGGATTTTTTAGCCAAAACCAAATTTTCTCTTTTTTTTCCCACAGACAAAATGTTTTGGGGATTTTTGTTTCCCATTCAGTGAAGGGGTAAAAGAAAATACTTGGGTGGCTGTTGGGGGCATTGGGTGGAGCTCGGAAGGGAAGATCCCCCTCCTTAAAAGGGGGAGCACCCCGAACGGAAAGGGGTTGGAGTTTTTGTTTTGCCTTTTTCCCCCCTCTAATTTGCAAAATTGGGGATTTTTACAAAAACTTAGGGGGAAAGGGGCCCCCAGAAAACCCCCCCCAAAAACCCCTTTTTCTGGATGGGGTAACAAATTTCCCCAATTTTGGCTTTTTTACCCCACCGAGTCTTGGGGAAAAGACCCAAAAAGGATTTTTTAGCCAAGCCAGTATCTCTCATCACCCCACCCCACGTTTCGGGGGGTTTTTTTCCCCAAAACCAGGCAAGGGAAAAGAAAATTTCTGGGTGGCTTTGTGTGGGGGCACCCGGGTAGCTCAGGGAAGGGGGGAAAAATCTCCTTAAGGGGAGCACCGACCCCGAACGGCTTGTAAGTTTTTTTTTGGCCCTTTTTGCCCCCAAATTAGTAAAGGGTTTTTCAAAATTTTACAAGGGGCATTATGGGAAAAGGGGCCCTTTAGAAGCCCCAGTTTCCCCCCCTTTTTGGTTTAACAAATTCCCCCCATTTTGCCTTTTCGAAACCCCCCGGGGTTTTGAGAAATGCCCAAAAAGGAATTTTTTTGCCAAACCGTTTTATTCTCATCTACAGGGAAAATCTGTTTTCGGGATTTTTGTCCCTCTTCAGGCAGGTAGAGAAAGAACGGTTTGGGTGTGTGGGGGCAAACGGGTAAAATCCGGAAAGGGAAAAATTTTCTCCTTTTGGAGAGCACCGAAACCCAAACGGCTTGTAGAGTTTTTGTTTTTTCCTTTTTCGCCCTCCAAAATCCTAGAATCTCCCAAAACAAAAGGCAATTAATTGGGGAAAGGGGCTCTGAAGCCCCCAGCCGCCCCCCGTGTTTTTTTGGGAACAAATTTTCCCCCAATTTTTCTTTTGGGCCCACCGAGGGCTTGAGAACAAAACAAAAAAATAAATTTTTTTTGGCCAAACTCCGTTTTTCTTTTTCTAATACCCAAAGCTGTTTTTGGGGTTTTTTTTTCCCCCTCTTCAGTGCAGGGGTAGAGAGCGCTTTTGGGGTTTCTCAGCCCCTTTTTCCCCTAATGAGGCAGAATCCCCCTTAAACCCGGGGGTTTTTTTTTTCTCTTTTTTTTTTTTTCTTTTGGGAAATAGAAAAAATGAAAGTTGTAACATTCTTTTATGTTTTCAAATAGGGATAACTTTCAGGGTTTTGGGGAGGCTAACTAATGAGGGAAGGAGGGTTTAAAATTGAAACCCTTTTTATCCCAGCAGGTTTTTGTTTTCGAATAAGGGCCAAGATGTGGGGTTTAAAAGCCTTTAAAAACCCTCATGCTTTAAAGGTGTTTTTTTAAAAAAATTTTTATTCTCTTTTAATAAAGAGCTTTTGCATACAGCCTTTTTTCCGGATATCCTTTTTACACGTTTGCTTGGGTTTTTTCCTAAACCCTTTATTGTGCAATTTTCCCGGGGCCCTACAGCCCGGGCAACCCCCCCATTCCTTTCACCGTTTTGCTTAAAACGAAAGTTTTCAGGCCCGGGCCCCGTTTACCCGGGGATCCCGGGTTTTAGCGGCACTCTATTGTTTTTTGCTGTTTAAAATTTTAGTTTGTGGCTGAAGGGGGCTTTTTTTGGGTTTCCCCGGTTTTGAAACGTTCTCAGGTTTTATGCAAAATACCTCCAAGCGGGTTGTTGGTTAAAAAGGGGGTCTTTTAGAAAGGGAATATAAAAAAGGGTTCACTAACACACCCCCCAGTAAATGGAGATTTGGCCCCCTTTTTAAAGTGGGCAATCCCAGACAGGAAGGAAAATTTGAGCCAAACGGTTTTTGGGAAAGACGCTATTTTCCCTCCGCAGGTTAAACGGAAAATTTTTAAAAAAGGGAAAAAGGTAGTCTTTAAAAGATCATGTCGCAACAGCTTACAAACGTTATCGAAAAAGAGTATGATCCCCAAGGGGGGCTTTGGGTGAGTAAAATTTTCCCAAATTTCTGCATGATGAAGAATTTTATTTTCCCAAAGTGGAATGAGGTTTTTTAATGACCCGTTCCCCACAGACTAAAGGTTTATTATTAAACATGAAAGGGGTTGTTTTGATTAAATTGGATGAGTCGCATTTTAAAGGGGGCCCAAAGAATCTTTTTTAAACCCAATCAAAGACCCATTTTTATAAAGGTATGGATAAAAATTAGGGATCAAAATTCGAAGTAGAGAAGGGAACCCTTTTAAACCTAAAAAAAAAAACCCCGTCAATATTTAATATGGATTCTTTTTGATTCATGCGCAGGGAATTTTAAAAACTATTTAAATTGGGGAGCCCAACCCATTCGGGTTTTTTTTTCCTTTCCCAAAATCCCTTTTTTAAAAAAAATAAACCGAGGAAACGACTAATAGAAAAGTACCTTTTTCAACCCCCTGGAAAACAGATAGTATTGTTACAGGGACAAAACCCTCTGAAATTTAGAGGGGAAAATGGATACCTATAAAAAATATGGTAGAGGTTTTTGGGGGCCTTTTTAGGCCCCCCCAAAAAATGGGCGGGGGGGGTTTTTGGGGGGCCTTCGGGGGGGAAACAAAGCCCAAGAAACATACACGGGGGGCGGGGGGGGAAACACAGGAGGGTTTTTTCAAGAACCAAAAAGAGGAATCCCCCCTTTGGGAATGTCCCCACACAAAAATTTTAAAGGTCAGGGGTTTCCCGAATTTTTGTGGTAAGGGAAAGAAAGGGAAATTTAAACTTATTTTTTATGTATTATTTAATCCTGCTTGGGATTTTTTACTAAAGATTCGTTTTGTGTCCCAAAAATAAAGCTTTAAATTTTTTGGGAAACCCTCAGTTGGGTTTTTTAAACCTCTACAAACCATTAAAGAATTTTAATCGCTTCAAAAAGGTTCTTTTAAACCCTTAAAAAAAAAATTTTTTTTAAAGGGGTATTAATTTCAATCTTGGGGATGGAAGTTTCTGGGTTAATACCTCGGATTTCTTTCCCCCAAAGGGCTAACTTTTTGGGAAGAAAAAAGATCTATCTGCGCATGTTGGAAAAGTCTCCCAAAGAGGTCCAAAAATGCGGGTTAAGGAAAATAACCGCCCCAAAAACATTTGGATTTGCCTTAAAATTAAGGGAACATGATTTTTTTACCCCCGGGTTTAAATTTTGAGGGTGTTGTAATTTGGGGGTATTTTTCCCAACATTTTGGGAGAGAAAGATCTTCGTGATTTTAAAATTTAAAGCGATTGAAGAAAAAAGGTTTTTTAACTAAAAGAGTTTATTCAATTTTAAAACAACTAAAAACTTTTAAATTTTCATGTTTTAATTCTTCCCTTTTTGATAAGGGGGGTTTTTAAGTGACAGTTTTGGTTTGGGATCTGTACATCCGGGGGGACTTTTTGGGGATTTTTGCAAGGGTAGCAGAGTATATTTTGGAAGGGTGGCTCCGGGTCCGAAGGGCATTTTTCCCCAAAAAGGTTAATAAGTTTAAAAGAATGAAGGAGTGGCTTGAAATTTTTTCCTCACCCAAAAAACAGATGGGGGAGTATTTCTTTTTAAAATTTCCCAAATCCCCCGGGGTTCCATGGGGTCCCCCAAAATTCATAAAGGGGTATTCCCCCTCCCCAAAACCCAGCCCATCATTCAGGGGATTGGGTCCATTTATGAAACCATCAGCATATGGGGTTGGGACCCCCCACCTCCAACCTTTTTTTTCCTGAAATCCCCAAATTTTTCCCTTTAAAGGAGTTGTCTATCTTCAGAGCCTTTCAGGGAAAGGGATTAAAAGAAATACTCGTCACTTCCGGTTTCCGAAATTTATTTATTTTGGGTACAGCTTCCCATTTCTTGTTACGCTCCAAAGCCCTGCCTTTTGCTTTTCCCGTTTCTTAAAAAATTCAGATTAGCCTTTTTCAAACTATAACAACTTTTAATCTTTATCTCCCAAAAACAAAAACCCTAATTTACATTTTTGTTTAAATTTTAAATAAATTTTAGCTTTTTACTGCCCCGAGCAGCACAGGGGCAAATGCCCAAAAACCGTGGGGAAAGGGGTCATCACTGTTTTTCTCCCTTTGAAACAAAAAGCAGGGGGGGGAATTGTTTCAAAGTTTGGGTTTTTTTTAAGGGGGCTGAAATAGCCGGGAGGTTAAAACTTTAAATTGTATCTCTTAAAGGGGAAAAAAGAGGTTCAAAGCCCAAATATTTGGAAAAAGTCTTTATTTTTTTGTTTTTCCCCCACCCAAATTTTAAACTTTCTTTTGTAGCCCGGCAACCCCTTTTAAGGACTCTAGGGAAGTGTTTTAAAATATAAAAGGACGGCCACATTCCCCATTGGGGAAAACCGGGAAAACGATGGGGGTCTTTCGATTTTTGGGCTCTATTTTACCCTCTATACCACCCTGATTTTTTGGGACTCAAAGGCACTCACCCCTTTTTTTCTGGGTAGAAAAACCCGTATGAAAGATCATTTGAAACCCCTACCTCCCTTTTTGGTAACAGGGGTTTTTGCTTTAGACAAAAAATTTTTCAATTTAATTGGGTGTTATTATTTTTCAGATAAAGGGTTGGGCCCATTGGCTCCTGTTTTTTTTCCCATCTTTGGCCAAAAATTTTTTGTCTAAAATTTGGGAAAAGGGTTTTATCTATAGTAAATTAAAAGTGTTTGCAGATAATTTTTTTGGTTTTTGGGAGATATATAGATGCCCCCCTGTTTAAATTTTGGGAGGGGGCATTCCCTTTCCCTTCCCGAAATTTTTAAATATAATCCCCAAAATGAAAAAAAAAATCAGTGTTCCCCTTTGAGACCCCCAAAAGGGAAAGGGAGAAAAACATTTCTGGATTTTTAAATTGGGGGGGGGAAACCCAAAATGGCCCGAATTTCTAGCCGCCCCCATAAAAAGGAAAATCAGGTAAAAACCTTTTACCCTGCCCAAAAGTTTGTCATCCAAGGCAAGTAGTAAAAAATTTTTCCCCCTTGGGGGGAAAAAAATTAGAACTACCGCAAAAAGTTTTAAACCAAGGATTCAATCAGGAAATAGGAGGTTTGCATTAGAAGAACCCCAGTTGGGGATATAAGGGCCAAAGGAAAATTTGGAAGGGGAAAAAATTAAAAGTAATAAAAAGAAATAGAAGGGATCTTATTTTTTCTTCTAAAAAGAATCTGAATAATGAAAATCCACCCCCATGTTTTTTTTAACACAATACCCGCAGAAAATTTTTGGAAGTTTAGGGATAGTTTTAGAAAATATATGCCCGAAATTAAACATGGAAAACCCCCTTCCCGGGGAAAAATGAAAGAAGGATTAGAAAATATTCTAGGGGGACCCCGAAATATAGTTAACTTGGTTTCTTTCCCCCTATTATTTTCATTCTGTTTAAGAAAAAAAGGGGAAAAATGTTTTATAGATTTTTAAAGGAAACACAAAGTTGGGTAAGGTAATGGCCCCCTTTGTGCAAAAACATGGGGAAAAAAGATCTTTTTTTTCCCTTTTTAACGGGAATGTATTTCCCGATTTAATGGGTTTTTTGAATTGCCATAGACTTTTCATAGTTTTATAAGGGGTTTGGGGTGAGGCGTGGAAACTTCGATATTGGATCAACTACTAGAAGCTTGCACAAAGGGAAAAAAGGGAACCCTCTCCCTTATTTAAACCGTTAAGTTTTGCGAAAGTTTCAGGTGTAGCCAAAACATTTTTCCCGGAGGTTAAAACCAGGGTAAAAGTGGATAACTTTTAAGGGACAAGGGGGTTAAAAGTGTCAATAAACCCCTAAGGGGTTTGGGGAAATTTGGGGGAAAACCCCTATTTAATAGGGAAGCGGTACTGGATACTTACCCTGGGTAAAAAGAACTCCTCAGGGTCAAACTTAATCATCCTATATGTATTATACTGAATGTTTGGTTTAAAAATGGGAGTATAAAATGTAAGGCAGAAAACCTCTAACTGGGGTTTTTTTTTTTTTCCGTTTTCTTTTTTTTTTTCCTTCTTTTAAAGGGAAAAAGAACAATAAAAGTTGAAAAAGGGTCTTTTAAGTGTACCCCATTGGTTAACTTTCAGGGGTGAGGCCCAAACTAAGGGGTAAGGAGGGTTTATAATTGAAAACTTTTATTAGCATTTTATGTTTACAAATTTAAGGGGCCCAAAAAAAGGGGCCCGAAAAAACGGGAAAACCCCTCATGGGTTAAAGGTGTTTTTTTAAAGATTTTATCATCTTAAATAAAAAAAGTGTGGGTTTTCTATAACGCCCCTTTTTTTTTCCCGGTATCCTTTTACACGTTTTGCTGGGTTTTTCCTACCTTTCATTGGGGCAAACCCCTTGTACCTCATTCTTCCCCTTTGTTACACTTACCCGATGTTTTGGTGAAATAAACTGTTTTCCCCCTGTCCAGCCTTTTCCCTTCCTTTTTGCCGGGAAAAAAGACAGGGCTCCCCCCTTTTTCTGCTGCGCCCCAACTGGAAATATGTTAAAACACAACCCTTTGTAAATGAACAAAAACTGAAACCCGTTTTAAAATTACCCCGGCCCCACTCCCGTTCCCCGCGGGCTCCTGCCGGGCTCTCAAAATTTAAAGGGCCATTGCACCGGGGGAAATTGGTTGATTGCTGGCCCCTTTACCCATATATTGGTAATGCCCCCGGGAAGTTTCCTGACCAAAGAACCCTTTGCCGGCCCCCCCTGACCTTTTTTGCCTGCCCCAAAAATTTTGAGTTACGTCACAGTTTGGGGGAACTTTCCGCCCCCCTCCCCACCGCAAGCTAGTCGCGCAGGGAGTGACCTGGTAGACTCCCCCGCAGCAACCCCACCTTTCCCTTTTCCCCCCCGGAATGTTTGCCCATGGGGCTCCCGGCCCTCCAACGTTTCCCAGGCAAACGTATTAGCCCGGCCCTTCTTAAAAAACCTAAGGGGGGGACTTGCTCGTTGGGGCAGGGAAAACCCCAGGTCCGGACGTTAACTGATCTCGCCTTTTCTACGGGGGCCAGACCTTCCCAAGGGATACAAGAAAATTTTGTGGAAGCTTGCCCCACTTGTGCCCAGTAAGACCCTCGCCAAAGTCCGTTGGGTTTACTGCAACCCTTGCCTACCCCCAGTTCTCCGTGGACAAATGGGCATGGACTCACACCGCCACCTCCCCTTCAGGCAATACTGTTTTGGGTGGTCAGGTCGCTTCAAAATGCCCGCACTTTTTTACTTCCCGGGGGCTAACATTTTCCCCTCGTCTCCCCCCACCCTCTTTTTTAAACACATTTTCCATCTGCCGACTGCCAAAAAAACATCTCTCGGGCCGGGGGGTCCCCTTTTTGTTTCCAGATTCGGCGAGCACCTGCTACCGTACAAGTAAGTTGGACTTCACCCCAGCAATCCACAGCCAAAGGCCGTGGAAAGTTAACCAAGCCTGGGCAGTTTTTCCCACTTTGCTCGGCTAAAAGGGTGGCGAATTGTTCTAAGGGAATTCGTTTAGAATTTCGGGAAAAATTTGGTTTTGAACGAAGCCAAATTTGGGGGACTTCGGGAAAGAAGTGGCTTTTTATTGATAAAATGGGTGCGAGCAATGGGGTTACATGGGGCAAAGAACTCTGGGGGGAAGAAGGGGTACCCAGACATTCAGAAATGAAGCCAATCAGAGACCGGCGGGATTCTGTGACGTCACCGCACTATATAAGTCTGGGGGGCCCACCTGGCGCTCACACTCCTCTCACTGTACTGACAGGGGAAAGGGCTGCGGGCTGATACCTTTTAAAGAAGAAAATGATTTTTTTTACACATTTTTGTGGGGGGTTCTCAGCTTTCTCAGAGACTGCTTCTTTAACGTTCTATTTCTATTTTTTTTATTGGATCTGAAATCCATGTCGTCACTGCACTGCATAACATTTAAATCCTATCTGCTCACACACATTGAAAACCAAGGGGATCTAAGCCAGTTTTTCCTGTTTATATTTTAAAAAACAAATTTTTACAATACAAATACCCCTTCATTTTTTGGCTGCTCAAATTTTTTGGCGCAATTACATCCAGGGGGAATTAACTTGTTTTCAGCTGGGGTGACTCCCAAGAAAACCCTCTTTTCACCCCCCCAAATATATACATTTTTCCCGTAGCCCAATTCACAACAAAGGTTTTAAATTTCAATTTTATCTCTTTTGTGTACGTAAAAAACACGGCATTGAACACCTACAAAGCTATAGTTTGGTGGGTCAATTTTTTGGCGCATTTACTCCAGGGGTTAAATTAAGCGTTTTTTTTCAGCGTGGTGACTCCCAAAAAACCGTCTTTTTCACCCAAAAAAAATTTCATTTTTCCTGAGCCTAATTCACAAGCAAAAGGTTAATTACAAATTTTTTCCTTGTTGTTTACAAAAAAAAAACGCCATTGAACCGCTACAAAGCAGTAGTTTTGGTTTGGGTCAATTCTTTGGCGCAATTTACATCCAAGGTTAAAATAAATATTTTTTTTTGCAGTTTCACTCATAAAAGAAACTTTCTTTTTCACCGCCACAGAAAAATTCGTACATAATTCATACCAAAGGTTTAAATTTAAACTTTACCTTCAGTAAAATACACAGAGTTTTTTTAAAAGGCACATAAAGTCAATTTTTTTTTGGCCTTTTTTGGAGTGCAAATTTTTACCCCAAGGGTTACCCAAGCTTGTTACGGGGTTTATTTGGGGGGCTTCACAAACAGTGTCTGTACATTTTAGAAAAAACAGATTTTTAGACAGAAGGGCAGGCTCACACCTGCGAGTGGGAGTGGGGACAAAAAATTCCCGGGAAAAGCCCAGGTCGCAGCACACAAGGGACGTCGCAGCAGGGGGACTCATGAGGGCCCGAACTGCCGCTTCATCTAGCGGCCCTGTTTTGTTTACCACCCCCAAAGGGGTTTTTGATTGGTTGACTAGGTCCCCCCTCACTTCCTCCCAGATA